>JAAAKG020151766.1:0-58794 GCA_010014905.2 Druon quercuslanigerum
AGGACATCTTAAAGCACATTCCCTGAAATTTTCATTAAAAAATTTCAGAAACTGAAGCACTGAGCACGAGTTGAAGTAAAAAACGGATTAAAATCCAGTTTTTCAAAAAATTTGGTTTTTTGGTTTTATTTCGAAAAGTAAAAAAGTTACAACTTTTTGTCTAGGGGAAAAAAGATGCACAATAATATTTCACGTCAAGATATATCCTTTAAAAATTTTAAATCCAAAATTTGTTTAAAAGCCTCCCGGGGACTATGATTTCGCACAAGAAAATTCTAAATGCTCTTCTACGATCCGGCCCCTCATTTAAACCCAACACGGCTTAATGATTGGTTGGTTCTTGAAAAAAAGTCATAGAATAGAAAATGTGTAGTTTTTCTGAATTAAAACTTTTGTATTGCATTTTTTTAATACCACTAGAAAATAAAGCTGAAATTGAGGAAAGCTCATTTTTTTACCCTTGTGACTCTTACACTTGCCTGTAATTTTGACGCAACAAATTGAAATTAAAATAGTGCAGTGATTCTTATCATAAGAGACAATCTTTATGTATGATTTTATCTCAAAACCCAAAAGAATGTTACGTGCTATCTAATATTTTTATTTATAAATAAAAAATTTGCAAACATAAAAAAATGTAATAATTGATACTTTATTACTATTTTTTACTATACTTTATTATATTTTATAAAAATACATTTTATTAATGAAATAGTTGACTCTTCAACCAAAACAGATTTATTTTAAGGGAAAAGGTTGCAATTTAAATAAAAAAACATGGAATTTCTACCAAAGGGATACATTTTTAAATAAAAATTATAAATGTTACAAAAGAGTAGCATTTTTAACCCAGGAAGATTTTCTATCAAATTGTTGAATTTTTAAGCCGAAAAGACGAATTTCCAACAAAACTTATGACACTTCTTCAAAAAATTAAAATATTAACCAAACAGTTGAGTTTCAAACAAATATATCAATTTTCGGTTCAAAAATTAATTTTTAATTAAAAGAATGAATTTTCATGGAAGAAGGTCAATTTTTAACGAAAGAGTTGACTAAAATACAATTATGAATCTTAAAAAAAATTTTTTAAAGAAAGTTAGTTCAACTGTCAAATGAAAAAGTGAATTTTCAATTTAAAAAATGAGAATTTTTAACCCAAAATGTAATAGTTGATATTTCGACGAAAAAACGATTTTTAGTTCAAACTAAAAACAGTTGAATTTAATCAAAAAAGGCGGTTTTTTAATAATTTTTGTAACCTCATTTAAAACATAATAATTTTTTTTCAAATAATTGCATAATTTTCTCAGAAAATAATTAAATTTTTAACCAGAATGATAAGTTTTCTACCAAAGAAAGGAATTTTTAATACAATACAGGAATTTTCAATCAAGTAGTTGAATTTTCAACTTAAACGAAAAGGTTTTCAACCATGAACAAAATTATGGAATTTTGAACAACTGACATGAATTTTCAACTAAAATAATAATTTATTAATTAAAGGAATTCATTTTTAGCGAAATATTCGAACTCTCGATCAAATAGTTAAATCTTCTACCACATTGTTTAGTTCGTGAGACGAAAATAAAAATTTTGTGAGAAAAAATTAATTATCGTATTGAAAAATGATGACTTTTGAACAAAATTGTTGGATTCTCAACAAAAAAATTAATTTTTTAACCAAATATTGAAATTTTTAGCAAGAAAGATGAACTGTTAATCAACAATTTATTAGTAGAATTTTCAAACGAAAAAAATTGGACTTTCAAACAAAAATAATGGATTTTCTAATTCGGTTCTATTAGTTTACCATTAAATATTTCACCAAATTAGTGATAATATGCGGAAATGTATCTGGAATTGTTTGCATTTTCTATGAATTTAATTGTATTTTAGTGGACAAATGAGAAAAAGGGGTAACGCTGTGAAGAATGGAATAAATAAATCAATAGGAATTTTAATTATTTATGGAATAAGTATTCATAGTTAAAATAAACATTGATGCTAATTTTTAAAACTTTTAAAATATTAGATTAGAAAACATAAAATTTTGCATAGAAAATATAGTTAATTTTGCATTTTAATTATAAGGTTGTTAGTTTGTGAAACTAAGTACTTAATATTATTAACTTTTATTTGATAAAACTAATTGCATTATTGTTCCACGTAATCAAGTATTCGTAATATTTTGGACGGATCGAAGTGAATCTCACCGTATCTTACGGGGTGGTAAAAGTTTCAAAAAAATACCTTACGTCATTTGTGGAGGACTCCTTATTTGTATATCGCAGTTAGCAGAAGAGTTCGTTGACCTACGCCCAGACCAAAATTACTATCTAATTTGTGCCCGGCCTCATAGCTAAAAAATAGATTAACCCTTTACTAATTCACGAGATATAAAATTGTTTATTATTATTCCTAGTATTGATACTAGATTTGTCATAAACTGCTTGCTATAAAACAGATACTTTTTGTGCGATCGCACACGTGCTTGCAGAAATAGAAGGAAGTTCCGATATTTTAAAATAGAAGTTAGAACTATCATTGAAATAGATTTAATGGGGGTCAGAAGGTTCAAAAATATTAAATCCTATATGTTGCTATTTTAATATGTAATGAAAAGCTATCAACTTTGCACACATTTTTTTAGTATCTCTTTTAAAAATATATTTGAAAAAATTTAATTAGAATTCTCTTCGGTCATTTTATACGAATATTCAATTTAAACCATGAAACCCTTTTAAGGCTATCTAAACTGTAAATAACCTTAAAATAATATAATATAAAGGATAAACTCTTTTTCTGCAGTTAAATATTTTCGTTCTACCTGATTTAAACTTCTACTTGTAAAAGCCATTACATAATTTTTACCATTTGTTTTTTGTATTAATACGTCTCCTAATCTTGTTTTGAGTTGAAATGATCTTTCAAAACCAGGGCGAGCTAAAATGGCTGCTGTTCCTAATAAATTTTGAGTTGTCGTGAATGCCTGATCCTGTTTTTAGTTCATTTCCACTTTACTTTTTTTTAACAATTTCGGCAAAGGTTAAATAATCCCTGCAAATTTTTGAATAAATTTCCTATAACGTGATACCATTACTAATAATCTTTGAATTTGCTCAACTATTTTTGCTCTTGAAAATACTAATATAGGTTTAATTTTATCTTCTTCTACATGTAATTCTTTTTGCATTATTTAACTTATCTATGATAGATTCTAAAAATTTCAAATGTTCGTCAAATGTTTTGCAATTACTATTGTGTCATCAAGGTAGAAAAATAAATTCGGCTTCATATCAGATGTAATGAATTTGTAAATTAAGTGCTATAATGTAGCATGATAATTCGACTTTAATTTCTTTTTCCAACAGTCTATCTTTATTTTTTACTGGTAAATTTGTATTGATTTCATATTCCCTCTTTATTTTATGAGTATCCTTATTTTTCCCTATCCTCTCTTTTTCTGTATTGACTGGATCGCTTATCTAGTCAGACGACACTCAGGCTAGCTCGTGCCAGTCTTGAATCGTTCGGATTATATGTATCTTTTGTTTGCGCCCTGACAGATTTGAGTCTCTAGCATTACCCGTAAGGAGACCTATTATTTTTAATTTCTGGTAATTTGCGACCATTCAGTTCTCATTCATCGGGTTTATGATTTACGAGTAATAATCTAAGTTCTTTACTATCTCGAAAAAGTGCTTTCCTATGTACGAGTGTACGAAGTACGAGTGTACGATGTACGATCTATTTTATACCAACTAGCGTGTTGGAAATCCACGGTGGCCTGAGCTCTTGGATCCACTTCTTCTCCCCTTGTTTTTTCACTGTTATTTTATTCTTGTTAATGTTCTTATTTTGAATTTGATTCCTTGACTTATCGTCTTTGTTTGTGCAAAATTAACTATTTTTTGCAGCTGATTAAGTACACTTATAACTGACCAGCTGGGTTCTGATTTCTAAAGTTACTATTCTTTGAAAATCTCGGATTCCCTGTGAGTCTCGAGTTATTTTGGAATCTTAACTATTATTTAGAAATCTAGAATTTCATTTCATAAATCTTGGTTTAAATTTTTGTTTTTATTCCTACTTTTCATTTTTCGGTCTAAATTGTTTTATTTTGTTCCTTATTCTCATTCTGATTTTCGTTAGTATTTTTACTGTGATTTTCAATTTTCGCTTATCCTTTACTATTTTCTCAATTTTCTCATTATCTCAATCTAAAATTGTAAGACATAAGTAATATAAAATCAGTTTATTAAAAGAGAGCGTTACATTGTGCGTGTGTATGGTCGGACGGAAACTGGGGCTTCGTACTCACAAGCGGCTCCTATATTCATAATTATAGGTTAAACTTTGTAAACACTGAAGATGTGGATTACATAAATCAGAGAGAGGCATGTAGGTGTTTACATAAGGAAAATGATTAAATATGTGTTTAAGTTAATCGCCAGAACGCCAGTGCCTCATATTACAAGCTTTCCAACTTTCGGTATAGAGTTTTTGCGTTACTTGAAAGTTGTCTACGTGTTTAACAACATACCTGGAATTTCTCAGAACTTAAATGACCTCGTAAGGGTCCTTGGATACTGAAAGTAACTTTTTAGGAACCGCGGGCGTACTACCGAAGTTTAAGATCATAACGTAATCTCCGCATTCGTATTTGTTAGCTTCATTACGCCTGTGATCGAAATATTGTTTATGATATTGCTCACTTCTTAAAATTCTTTCTTCTGCAATATCTCTTCATTTTTCAAAATCTCTTTTTTTATTTTCAAGTCAGGTTTGTGCCAAATTTTCGGCCAACACATTGACGATTTTAGCCTGTTGGTTCATACCAAATAAAATTTTACTACGGGTTTCTCATGTCGACTTGTTCACCATGTAATTGAGAGCAAACTCTACCTCAGGAAGTGCTTTGTACCAATGTTAATTACTTGTAGGGTTGTACAATTTCGCAAGCATTGGACCTAAAACTTGGTTGACCCTTTCGACTTGTCCATTCGCCTTAGTGGAGGCCGTTGTAATCAACACATGTTCTACCTATAAGATTTGCATTCTTGCGACGTAAAGCATGACCCACGATCGGATAAAATAGTTTTAAGTCTGCTATAATTTATGAAATGCTTTTCGAGAGAATTTATCGTTTCCTTTGAGTCTGTGGTCTTGACGGCATAAAGTTTTACAAATTTCGCAAGGAACGATTCACTAAAAAAATTCACAAGCGCAAACCGCACAAATGTGAAGCCACGCCGCGTAGTGCGTCGTTCGGAAATGTCTTGTTTTAGGCACTTTTCAGAGTCGCGACTACTCGAGAAATTGAAAAAATGACCGGCGCGATTCTTTGGATGGATGGGGCATATCCCACTTTTGATTTGTATGACAAAAGTAATATAAAATCAGTTTCTTTAATAATTGAGAGTTAAATTTGAATTCCCCAAATTTCTATTTCTATAAAACTCGAAAAGGTATTTCCGAAAATATAGCCATAAAATTAAATCAGTAAACTTTTATAAGTTTTTCTCAATGTCATTTGAGGCTTCGACGAGGCAGCGAAATTTAAAATAACTGCTTAGTGCCTGTTATGCATACATGAATGACCTGACATTTAAATATGCTTCTTTAAAATCAGCCATAAACTGATTTAACTTTTCCCAATTTTATCTACTTACTTTAAACCAGTTTTACGTTTATTTCTCAAAAACCGCATATAAATTTCCCTAATTTTGTAGGCTGTGTCTAGTCATCCCGAAAAATGTACTCCCGAAGCTTATGAAAAATATTGGACTAATCATCTTGAATTTTGGGACAAGAGACTTCGAATGTTGTATCCTCTTTTAAATCTTAATAAACTATTTAAAACATACAGGGGACTACTTTCCGTATTGTTCTTAAATTTAATTGGTCAGTTTGGCAATATATGGAATGATGTTTGAATCTTTCCAAAAGAAAATAAAGTCCCTGGAACTTCTTGTGAGTTATGCTCTGTTCAATCCGCTGTTCGTATTCCATTTACTCTTTCCATAGCCATTCTATTTCCTGCATCAGTTTCGTATTGAGGCGCATCTGACTTTCCTATAATTGATTGCCTTCGCACTTCCATGGTCTCGGAAGCTGAGTATCCGTCCCCTTGACCGCTACATCTACTGCTTGTGATTTTTGACCTTGCACTCGCTAACGCTTGTCTGTTCATTTAAATCTAACTGGATCTTCTAAATCACGTTTTTTTCTAAATTTTGAGACTCAGTAATTTGCTTTGCACAAGATCGGCACTATAAGAAGCCACAAGCAAAAAGGAGGAGAAGAACGCTTCGGAGAACTTCATTTTTGCGTGAAGGCCATTGAGACCATGCCTAAAACGTCCGATAAACTGAAGTCTCAGTGTAATTCCTATACACCGATCCAATAATTTCGCGTTGCTTTCTAACAAGGAATCAATTTCAAACGTCCTATTATCCATTCTCTGTCTTTGATTTTCTGGTATTTCTATTTCTTTAAATTTTTCGCGTCCTACTCTAGCTCTCTCTAGTCGCTCTTTTTCTACTCTATCTCTTTCTTTATTAGAGTTTCTTCCTGTTTTCAAAGACTTGATTTTATTCGTTTTTTGCCTGTTTTTAATCTTTGGCTTTCTTTTCTCTTTGCTTCAATATTTGCAGAGGGTATGCCAATCAATTTTATGTGCGACGAAAGTATTTTCTGTATGTTTTTGGCGTGCTTGCCATCGTAGCTTCTCTATGCGTGTGTGTTGGTATTAAATTTATATGTATTGCACCTGTCGCTTGATTTTTCTGTACCGCCCTCCCTCCTCATTCAAATTCTATCCAGACTGGTATAAATTCCACATTGTTATCCCATATTCTTTTTATACTTTCGTTTCAAGCAGAATTTCCCTGTTCTCATTTACAAAACTCGCTACATTCGCCTGTGCATTTTTCTCTTCAATTGTAATCTCTGGAATTTCGCTATTTTCCTTATTTTGTCTCTTTCGTTTTCTACTGGATATGATATTTTTTGTATGTTTTTAATTCTAATCCTTTTTAAATCCCAGGTCTAGATCATGGGTTTCTATCTTTTGGTGTCTGACCATGTAGTGGACTCATCCACTGAGAGTGGGAAGAGCGTGGGAAACATTGCGCGCCAATTTCTTCGAATTGACGCCACTGGAGTTTTCCGATACGCGCAATTTTGGTGTATATTTTCATTTAGTTTTTTTGAGATTTCATCTTTCTTGTACTTTGTTTAATAATTTTTTTTTTATTGTAAACCACTCACTTCCGCAGTCCGGTTACACGGAGTACCCACATGGCATATTTTGTCGAGGTCATTTTTATTTTTCTAAGGGTGGCCAAGCTTGGAAGTTTTTAGAAACCTCGAAAATTAAGATAACTGCAAATGTATATCATAACTGCAAATGTATATGAAATAAGAATTTATTGTACCTGCTGGCCCACAAGCGGTGGTGAATCTCGATGGCGGTATTAAATGAAAAAAATAGTTCATGAATAATTATGTCTTAATTGCATACATTATTTTATGCTGTACACTTTTTCTACAGAAGTAATAAAAAATAAATAAAAAAATATTTGTTACCAGAATTTATCACTAAGTTCGGTAAATTCTCACCTAATTTTGAGAATTTTTCTGAAAAAATCATTGGAAAAATTCCATAGCGTTTTCGGTAAATTTGTAAGTGTTGAGGGAATTCGTCACAAAATAGCTTACGTTTAATCACAAAAATGCAAGCATTGTTTGAAAAATTGTAATAATTAAGACCGTCAACGAAGGCGATTCGTTATTCTGGCGCGAATCGCTACAATAATTTATACAGAGTCATTGAAGGCTAACGTGTAAGCCGCGAGGATAGCGCGCAGTGAGAATGTGCAAGCAAAATGGGCAGATTAAAAAAAATTTTATTTGATAAAAAGATATTTTAGAAAGAAGAAAACATTTTTATATGCTTTAAATAAGTAGAAAACTTCACTATTATCTTAATAAATTTATTAACAAATTTTCACTTTACAAAGACCTGTGAAATATTTTTCTTGAGACCATAAAGCACTTTCCCCTTCTCTCATTTACCATTATTTCCCCTATTTTCTCTCCCGTCATTTTTCCATTTTCCTAGGAATAGTTAGTAATAAGAGACTTATAGCAGAAAAATATGACTGTTCCAAGTTTCTACTTATCTGTTATGTAACAATTTTTGTGTCAATTGCTTATAATGAAAGCTCCGAGGAAATGAGATAAATAGCTTAAGATGTGCTGGAAATTATTGCAGCACTCTTAAGACTTACTTGCTGTCGCACCGTTGTGGCACAAATTAACTCATCGTCGTGCAAAATTCAATCGCCTTCTTTCTTCGCATCTCGATCTTTTCCGATTTCATTAGATGAAAGATCTACTTCCTTCTCGTGTTATCGTCCATTTATGAAAAAGGGGAACACACTCTGTTAAAAAGAGGATATTAATCCTCGATCATATTAATTTTAATAATTGTAAAATCCAAATGTATAAAATTTAAATATGAGGAGAAATTTTTGGAAGAGGGGGGAAGTAAGCTGGTCTAGAAGTGTTAGTGGGAGAAGGAGAACAGACGAAGGGGTGCGAATATGGAAGATGAAGGGAATAGGTATTTTAAAACGAGTGGACTAGAGATGGATGAAGTGAGAAGGATGCACGGGGAAAAAAGGAAGGTATATGAGATGGTTAAGAAAACTGGCATGGGGAGAGAGAAGCAAGCAAGGGAGGAGAAAATAAGAAAGTCAAGTTTTACAGGAACTATGCGTGGCTTATGCCAAGGGAGAGAGCGCAATATTTGTGTAAGAGAAGGGAGAAAGAAAGTTAGGAACTTATAGCGAGGATGAGATGCGGATGCATGGAGGATTATAATCGGTCTGGCCTTCTAGAGAGAAGAGGATGTGTGAATTGT
The DNA here is from genome assembly GCA_010014905.2 of Druon quercuslanigerum. Classification (NCBI taxonomy): domain Eukaryota; kingdom Metazoa; phylum Arthropoda; class Insecta; order Hymenoptera; family Cynipidae; genus Druon; species Druon quercuslanigerum. Next base: position 8,933 of record JAAAKG020151766.1, read on the forward strand.
GCAGTAAGGGGGATGCAAAAGTGGAGCACTGGTTGGAGGAGTGTAAGGAGGTGGAAAGAAGCGGGGTGAGTATGGAGGTATCTTCGTATGGAAGGGTGGCCAAAAGGGCAGTAACATGGGTGAAGGGGGTGTTAGTTAAGATTGTGAAGAAAAGAAGGAAGGGAAAAGAGGAATGGAGAAGGAAAGATTGTAAATAGGAGAGGAAGGACAGTCTTAGAGTTAAGGTGTAGATGGATGTTAGTTTTTTAAGAGGTAGTTGTAAGAAAATTATGTATAAAAACGGAGGTGTAAGCAAGTCACTTTTTTAAGGGCAGCAGACCTAAAAATAAACGTTTATCTATCTATCAAGAAAATACTTTTTACGGTCATGAGAGGTAGCCATAAGTGTGATTTACCGCAACTCTACAGGAAGCTGGTGTCATTTTTAGAAGACGGTTGGTCCTAGCGTTCAACCAAATATTTAAAAATTTTTAGATATTATTAAAATTGACAAATGTTGTAATAGTACTATAAATGCTCCTTTTTTTCTTAAATAGGAAAGATTAGAGCAGTTGGGACAACATTATCTCTGAAACAAGTCAATTAAAAAATATATAATTAAGTATAAGATTGCGTTTTCTGTTTAAATAAGATTTGTTTTAATTTTAGTTCACTTTTTTGAAAGAATTAGCATGAAAGGAATTTTTGATTAATTAAAAAGCTAAACCACCATACCTATACGTTTTTGAGGCCGCTAAATTTGAATACGGGATCAGTTTGACCCCATCAGTTCAGGATCAAGGTCAAGTGAAGTTTAAATGAGAAAAAATTATTGAATCGGAGTGAACCACTACATTAAGAAGTTTTTGGGGTGTTTAAATAAAAATATTAACACGTTATCTAAAAACCATTTTCGAACGTACTTACCACACTCGGGGTCCAAAGGACCCAACACAATTTTTAAAAAGCTGCTAAAAATAAACTGATGATCCCAGTGTCATGCTAAACGTCCTGAAGGGTAATTAATCTCTTAAGCTGTCGATAAATGTTGCAGCAGGCCCGCTCTCTTTGCATTTAGGTACTTAGAATTTTATTACAAAAGGTCGCGGGTCCCGAAGACCAAGAGTGGTAAGCAAGGTTTAATCTATTCTTTAATATTCCGGACAGTTCTCATTTATTATTAAAAAAATATAACCAGTTTAAAATATTTTGCTTAGTTTTCGATCATTTAGACTATTTGTTGTGATAACAAATACTACATGTACTTTCATAAGACCTATATTAAAAGATTTTTTCATTTTATATTCATAAAAAATTTCAGTAATTTTCTTTAATATTTAAAGCATCTGCTAAAAGAGCGTTGTATGGACATATATTTAAACTCTCTGGAAACTATATTTATACTGGTTTGTTTGTTTCAGAAATTCGTATAAGATTTTTTCAGAAATGATTAATTATTTTTTATTTCTGAGACTTTACATATAATCTGAACATCATGGAATTTCATAATATTTCGATTGCAATTATTAAATAGTGACAGATTTAGTTTTTTAAATTGCGTAATTTACTTTATGACAATATATTTATTTCAAGCTGAATATTTTCCTTATAAGTAAATTTACAAACTTTGTGTATGGTTTTTGTGCAACTTTTTCGAATTTAAAAGCGACTATTTGAATAGTTTTCAAAGATTCTTGTTGCTCATAGCCCTGTTCGGAGATGAAATACTTATCTCTCTTAAATATTTAATTTAAATTTTCTTAAGTAGCAACAAGACTTTATAAAGTCAAATAACTTATCAGAATATAGTTTTTGAAGTAATTGCTTCAAAATAGGTCGTTTCAAGTTTTACAAACGATTATAGCATATATGTTACCATACTCGAAGGATAATACAATTCTCAAGTTTCATCCACTAGACCAACACTTTTCCTCAAGTAACTTCTCGAGTAAGCTTTTGGCGAAATCTCCGCTTTTCTAATAAGACCTTTAATGGGGAAAATTAGTTTTCAAGATGTGCTCCCTCGAGATCTTGAATCTAGAAACTTGTAGAAATAGAAAGACATGTCTAAACTCTCCCTTGGGCTATGTTTTCCCCTCGGAACTCATATTTTGCCCTATACATTTTTCTCTCTATTTTGCTCCCTAATACATCTTTGAGTTGCTTACGTTTACTTACGGGATAAAAGAATGCCTGAATTGATGTCACTTTTTCGATATGAAGAGAAATCTTCCTGTGGGGTCGAGAAGTAATTGAATGCTAACATAAATTGAAGCAAACAAAATCTAAGAGCTTCATTTTAAAATACTTTGTAAATACATTTTAACTGGAAAAGGGCTTTATGATTCTTATAATAATGCCGCTTACATTAGTTATCAACATTTAAAAATATAATTCTTTAGTACTCTAATACTTTATATATATTTATAACTAAAATGACTAAAGTCCGAGTTTAACTAGCATAGAGGAGGAAATCTGAAGCCAAAATAATAAGGGCTAAATCTAAAATAGAGGACTGCAGAAAAAGTATCTTGTCATTATTACTATCATTAATTCTAAAATAAGTATCTTAAATATTCTAGAAATTTAATCTTTTCTTGTTATTTTTCAGATTGACAAATGTCTCTAAGCCAGCCATGTTAGTGTCCCCCAGTCTGGCAACAGTGATGATCCTTGATGACGATCACAGTGGGATATTTGGATTTCCCGTAAGGGATGTTGAATTAGTGGAAAGCGTCGGACAATATCCGCTCCGAGTAGTGAGATACAGTGGAGCTAGAGGACGTGTTATTGTCCCTTATCGAACAGTCGAAGGAACTGCCAAACCAGGAAAACAATACGAGCACATAGAAGGTTCTGTCACCTTTGAAGACAACCAGACAGAGTGAGTTCAATATTTTAAAATTACAATTTTAATCTGAAACCACCTTTTCACGTCATATCAAATAATTTAACTTTCGCATAAGTGAAGCTTTAATTTTTTTAACAATTGAATTTTATATTGTGGTTTTTACAACGTGAATAAAATACAAAAAAGTAAGAAGCAGTTTATGAATATTCAAAAACACTATTTTGTCATATAAAAAAATCAGTTTGTTTGTTTGTTTGTTTGTTTGTTTCCCTTTGTACTCTCACCTGTAAAATCCTACCTCCTTGCTCTTGGTAACCCCCTTCCTCAATCCTCTCACCGCTGTACTGATGCAACACCTCCTCACACCCCTCCCCCCTTATTCTCTTCGAATTCAACACATTTTATTCACTTTTATATACACTACCTTCTTCGTTCTACTTACATGTATGTACCCTCTATGTACCGCTCGTCATCAACACTCTCTTTTCCTCTGTCAACACCCCAATGTACCCCTGTACTAGTTTACCCCGCTCTTTCCCTCTTCTTTTAATCCTACTATATTCTCTTCGTATCCTCTACCCTTATACAATTACAACCCACTCTTTCGTCACCTCCTCCTCGTCTCTGTTCCCGTTGCCGCTGAAGCTTCGCAACCCTCCGAATCCTTAACCAAAATCCCTTTTATTCTCTTTCATAGGTACCACTTATATATTGTGCTTATAGTGTCAACCCTCACCCGTATACCCCGATCCACCCTTCTGATAACCCCTTCTGCCTTTCTTAATCTTGTATCCCTATAAACTCTTTCCCCCGTTCCCCTCCACCTGTCGCCACCCTCGTTATCAAAGTTAGACGCTTCCGAAGAAAATTGTATTAACAAGTATTTGCGAATATAAAGTGCATAAACTATATTATCTGGCGCTAAACTGTCGTATCTCCGTTTCACAATACTCCTAGGTACAAACACTTTACCAAAGTAGAACATAGTTGATGCACTCTGTTTTCGGAAATCTCTTTTAAGAAAATTTTCTACCTTTAGCGTGGACTAATGTAGAAAATGACAATCAAAACTATTGAAAATGTGACCAATAACGCTATTTAAACACAGGTGAATATTTGAATTTTCTTGATTTTTAAATTCATTGTGAATTCCTATGCATTCTTGTGAGTGGTTCGAATACTTTAAATTTGTGTATTGAGTACACTCAAGCGTATATCAAAATTTCTAGTGGTTAACCACTTGATGTGCATTGTTTAGAAAAAGTACTACGCATGGGGTTAGCCGCTACTGATATCAGTTGTACACTTGTTTCTGAATTATTTTTCGTCCCCTTGTATTATTTTGAATTCTTACAAATACTCTTTGGTAGATATCACTATCATGATAAGTTCCGCAAGAAGGCTTATAAAATTTACCGAAAGTTAACTCAAGTCAGCATACATTAAAAATGTAGTTATGTATTAAAAATGTACTTATTCACCATATATGATAACTTTTGGTTACTTTCTTTGGCTAAACCAGATGCAATGTATATATTCGTTGTCGTAAATTTTACAACGGTATATACCTCGGTCTATGACGCATTGCTATAGGTATTAAATTTAACATAACAAAATTATGTGCATTTCTTTAAATTTGAATTCGTTTTTATTTATTTTAAATACATTTGAAATTTTCTGAATTCATTTTCTTTTGAATGTTCTAAACTCTTTCGACTTCTATCAATCATTTAAATTATTTTTAATATATTCGTTATTAAATCACGTCACACCGTGTTCAGTTCTTAAAGTATATTTTTACAATTTAGAGGAATTTCGTTATTACAGTTTATTTTAATTTTATCCAAATTTAATTTCTTTATTTGCTCATTATCTCACTTAAAAAGTTTGAGCTAAGAAATTTTGAAACCCCCCTAAATTAAAAATAGATTAGCGTTATTGGTATGTTTTCTATTTGAGTTTTTTTAGTGATATTCGTGACTTGATTTCTTATTTAGTTTACTGATTATTACATTAAAGGAAGAAATCTGACTACATAAAATGAATTACGTAGGCAGTTTTTCTTTCCTCGAGTCTTTTAATACAAGCACGATTTATGGTAATTGGTGATTCTATCACGACGGCGACCGATATATATCGCGACTTGATTTCCTTTTTACATAAACTGTCGTAATGCTGCGGGATTATGGAATTAGGAATATAATTCTCTGACCTTGACATGCTTCCCTGTCACCTTTACTGGATCAATCGCTCTGCTTAATAAATCCGCCTTCGAATCGCACTCCCATTTTGTCCCTCCCCATATAGGGGAGATTAGCTTGACATGGCAACCTCTCTGGAGACTATGGGGAAGTGACAAATAAGAAGTAAGGAAATTAGTCAAGATAAAATGATTAAAAACCTAATTCTTTGGATTTAAGTCATAATGATTACATTTTGTCCTCGCAGCAATACGATATACCGGGATACTTCATTCAATCCCATTTATCTTCCAGCTTGTGACAGGAATAACCCATCGGATATCCTTAAGACGAAAATTGGGATATTTTAAGGAAATCCCCAGGAGGTAGGATAGGTAGGATAGGAGATAGGCTGCTAACATTTTTTTATATTCTACTTGGGACATTTTAATATCCCAGAAAGGTCCCGGATATCCTGAAAATATTATTTTTATTTTAAACTTTTAATATATATATATAGCTTTTCATTGTGAAAATGAAACTAAAGCACACCCAAGCCAGATATTGTATGGAGGCCATAGAGACCAGACCTTTTTACTTTTTTTCCTATCTCTTTTTTAGGACCTGTTAAATTTTCTTACGTCTTTAAATTTTACTATAACATTTCGAAACAACTTTAAATATAATATTAATTTAATAATGATAACAAACAGTATTTGAGAAAATTCCGATAAAACTGCGGCTTATTTCTGTCTGACAAACATTTTTATATTAAGATTTACTTTCTTGTAAACTACATTTGTAAGGATGTAAACGTTTTTAATTTTAATTTTTCTACATCAATATTTTGTAATTCTTGCTTTACTTGAACTTTTTCCTAATTTATTAATAATCGTGATTTAAATTCTTTAGAAAATCTTTTGATTCCTTAGATAAATATTTTAATACAGTATAATAAAGTAAAATAATTAATTAAATGCAAAAAGAATGTTTTCCTATTCACAGGGTTTCTTTTCGCTGTTGAAAAGTACAAGTATTACTGCAATTTGGCAGAAGGCCGATTTTTAGTACAGTGAATTTTTCGGTATACACTGAGGCCAAATGCTGTAGGAAGTTATACGAAAATTAGGTCATGGATTGCCAATAACTACCCCTTAACGACGTTGTAAGACCCACGAACTCCTGTAAATTGTATTCACAATAAAAGAAAAAAGATTATCTTTAGTAAAGTCTTGCTGATAATAAAGGCTTAACTTAACTGCAGTTATAAGAGATAATTATTTTTTAAGGCCACCTTTTTTATTTTACCTCGTATGTCGAAGGGAAAAAATTGATACCTTTAGCGAAATCGCTTGGAAAACTACATAGTACAATTAGACATTATCAATTTTTGCTTTTTCTATCCACCAAGAAAACGTAAAAAATGTTGAGAAAAAATGATAAAACAGGGAAATAATCCAAATTGCATTAAACTTACATCTTTCTGGGCACGAAGTGTCTCGTAGTCCAAATTCAGAATGAGTAATCAAATATTTTCCATGAGTTAGCTAGCCTCAAAATTTCGATACTAGTCCATCCCCTTAATTTTATTAACCTGGAAAATTTATAAAAGCCGCTATAACCGATACATGACTGGACAGTAAACGAAAATCACAAAAAGAAATAACTATTCTGAACACCATTTCTTGTAATTCCATGAAAAATAACTTTGACCATACTGTGCAAAATGAAATATTCGGATGGGTCTACTGTGACCAGACGAATTTAAAAATAAGGACAATTTATTTTCTCAGAAAAACTGTAAATTTACATAATCTACTATACAATATCGTTTGCATCTCATTCGCAACAGGTGGTTAAATGTATAACCTTTAGATTTACGTTTTTTAATGTAAAAAATGGCGTATTTCCATATTTATATTGTACAATCTCATACATGAAACTGTCATAGAATCGTCCAACTTTTTAATCTCTAGACTGCATTGATTTATCAAATTAGCCTTTGATACACTTTTCGAGATCCCACACTGAAAGTCAAGTTCGTCAACTAGATTAATTCAACCAACATCGAACAGTTTAGAGCATTTGCTTTTCAAAATCTTAATCTTTTGGAAGAGTTCATTTGTATAAAATTTATAAAGAATTCTGAAAAATCAAAGGTCACTTAGTGAAAAAAAGAATAGATCGTAAAAATTCAATTTGGATAGAATGAAAACATAAAAGATTATAATATTAAATGAATCAAAATTCTTTAATTTAATCATTTGTGTAGAGTGTGAATAGAATACTGAATAAGGAATCAAATACGTAATCGAAGATAGAAGTCTAATTTTATTGTATACGTTAGAGGGAAAACAATGATAAGATATCAAGTAGAAGCTGTTGTCGCCTGCACACAAGTTATTGTGGTTTCCTTTATTAAACATGAGTTTCTCCAAAACCTTGTGAGATTAAATATTATAACCTTATATCGTACATCAAATGAAATGGTAAATTCGCAATTCATTTTCCAAATCAATAAAGTGACGAGAGAAAATTCAAATCTGAGATATTATTGGACTTCAGTAATTGACTTAAGCAAAGTTCTGAATAGACATGCAATATTTCAATCTTACTGTACTTCCCTTTTACTAATCTCAGCCATTTTTATGGCACTATTCCATGAAAAATCTGCACGCGAAGATTTCGAAGTGGAAAAGCGTCATTTCGTTTTAGTTGGACACCAGTGTGTATCTATGATAGTTTCATAGTTTCTGGAATATAGAATATTCTTCTTTTTCTTTCAGGTCAAACTTTTCTCTCACTTTGTGTCACCCCCAAGTACGTCAGATCAAAGAAGGGGAAATAAGAGCAACTTAAAATCAATGCGCTCAACGTAATTTAGATTTTTCCTGATTTCGCCTTTCCACTAAAGTTGATGAAATAAGTAAAATAGAACTCCTGCTTCAAATAGAGTTGCTTCACTCTTCGCAAACTTTGAACTTTAGTGCTTATTTATACATAGAATTGGAAATAAATTAACTTCTTACCTTACAACTTTATACCTTATATTATTAATTTTATAATTGGGCAATATTGGGGGGGGGGGTAATCTTACTGAACAAATATAAATTAAAAAAATTAATTTAAATATTTTATAAACAAATTAACTTTGATACGCACGCGAAGCTTAGTTGTAATTTCATTAAGCACCACTTCTTCAAAGATAATTTGGCAATATCTCATCCCATATCAAATTTAGCACACGTTCAAAACTAGAAATAGCTTCGTTAACTCTAATTTGAGGATCTCTAATTTATTATAAAACTGGCTTTTAAGGAAGAGAATTCGATTTTCGTACGTATTTCTACGTAAAATTAAATTGAATTTTAGATTAGAATAAATCTTGAACGTGTTCGAACGCATTCGATTTCATAAAATATGAATAATAGCTGTGCGATCGGCTGAAAACGCCTAAAACTGAAAGGATTAACAATATTGCTTTATAATTCCTTTAAATAAATCTAGCCTTATAAGTCTTAAATCTGACTTAAATTAAGATGCATACAAAAATAAGCTGCAACAAAAACTAATATATTTTCCTTTAAACCAGCTGTTTTTATGGCAACTTTATGTAAACGCCCCTAATCTCCTATACTAATAAAAATATTGCTAATCTGAGGATATTTAACAAATCTAAATGTGCTCCTTTATCAAACTATTCTGCTAAGCACGGAATAATCTCTTTGACTTAAGAACAAAAACGATTAATAGCTTTACGCTGGAAAAATAAGCACCATTACTTAAAGGCATAATAGTATTGTTTATTTGAGAACTCACTTAATGAAGAAATCAAGACTTTTATTGATTCCTAAAACACTTCCCTGCATTCAAAACCTCTCAGGATATCACCGCGGTAACCAGGGTGACCTTATTCACTAGGGGTGAGGTTTCCTGTTTGGCCATTGTAGAAGGGAACATTCAAGTCCCCTCGCTTCCCCATTCTTAATCATCCGGAACACTCTTGATATGATAATTAAAGCATCTATCCTAATAATATCTGGATCCCATAAACCATAAAATACGTTTTTAATATTTCATGTTAATGCGATTGCGAATAAATGAATTTCAGCGTTTTCCAAGATTATTATAAATTCTCTTAACAGCTTGTTTGTTCAGACGGTATTCAGTCTCTGCTTTCTATCTCTAGTATTACTGAGTTTTCCATAAAACAAACTTGTCAAGTGTAGCGATAGGAGTATTATTACGGAATTTTCTGTACCGGTAAATTTCGTAATTTCGTAGTTCGTCCAATCTACGGGATGCATACCTAAGCTCGATTCCCAACAGAGCAAAAGGAGATCTTTTTCAGAAAAATATATTTTTTTAGAAATTTAATTCATAGGTCCATTTATTCTGAAAAGACGTTAAGAATTTATGTTATTTGAAGAGTTAAGTTTTCGATTGTCACCATCTCCTATGAGAGTACAGATTTCTGGTAAAATTGATCTATAGTATACTCGTCGAATAATCTCCAAGATTTAAGAAATCATAAATAAACTGCATTTTGAGTTTTCCGGCTCTTCTTCTTCTTTTTCAAAAAAAAAAAAAAACAAAAAAACTATGAGGGTTTTCATAATTTTATATAAAATTAAGGGACGCAGTTAGAATATGAAATGAGGACATTTGCATTCATACAAAATGTCACTAATCTCAAATCTTAGTATTTCCCTGCCTGACTTTTATATCGAAATCGAGCGCGCAGCGCGAGAGTCACGATGAAGATGTGAACCTCATAACCTACAGAGCTTTGAGAAAATCCATCTTTAGTTATACCTAATTAAGTAGAAAATTTAGTATATGAAGACACATATACATACTGCGATGTAAAACAGATCTTTTTGATAAAGTTTTATTCAAGCATTCCAAATTTAAAGAATAAATATCCGAGCGCGAAGCGCCAGGTAACTCATTTTTGAGCGCCTAGCGCGAGATTCAACAGACGCGCGCCTTAGGCACGCTGAAACTTGCGAGCGAAGAATGATGAAAGAATTATTGATAATAATTTCGTAAACTGAACTAATCGGGAAATTTCTGGTCTTTAACTTTATATTAATTTCCCGGTAAGACTCAATGCTTTTGTGGAACGTGACAGATGTGGCGCCATCCGTCAAGAGGATCCAACCGTCAAGAGGATCTGGTTAGCGACACCGCAGCTTCTACAGTAAAATGCGGAGTCAGATAGGACTAGCACGCTACTGATCTCATCGCTTAACGTCTCCACTAAGGGAACATTAATCTCCAGAACATCAAGGAGCTCGTCCAGATCTTTTCTCCGAGAGATGCCAGGGAAGCTTTCAAATTTATCTGCTTCTCTGCAATTCGATCATCCCTCTTAATTATAGTCGCAAGATTTAATAACCAACTGTTCCGAATCATGCCAAACCACCGGCAAGTCACACTGCGGCATTTTAAATTCGAAAACATTATATAGTCCCCAAATAATTAGCAGAAAGTAGTGGGGTACTTAAATTATTTATGTAACCAATCACAGCAGTGTCTTCCCTCCCCTTTCCGAATAAGAGATGCCACAATGTAAGTTGCCATGCATGTTGTTAGCCGAAAATTTGACTTACCGAATTTCTACCAATATCGTGTGTACTTCAAATTTTTCATATGAGAGATGCCGCAATGTGACTTGCCGCAAATGTGACAGGCCACGAATGTGAATTACTGCAATGTGGCATGCAGCACATATGACTTGCCGCAATTTGTCTTGCCATGGTTTGACATGACTCAACCCCTAGCAAACAAGTCTTTAACAGGGTCGTCGCAAAACAAATTTCATAATTGTTTTTCAATTTTAACTTAATGTATACAAATAGATAACTACCTAGACTACAAAGAAACAAATATTTTTTAAGCGTCTATTTTTGCATTTTATTCTAAAATCTGTACATTACTAAACATGCAAATGCAATCTGTATATGGCAGAAGCACTGCGCCAATAAATCTGCCAATTATTTCGTCTTGTTTGTTTTAAAATTAAAAAGTTAGGGGCTATTCATAATTACTTTAAAACTTTTTTTGCTGATTTTTGTCCCTACCCACCCCATGTAACAATTCGAAACAAAATTGTGTGGACCCCACCTCCTTCCTTCACCTATAATACATAATTTTTTCGAATATTTGTAGCCGCTCGTCTAATTAAATACAATTTAGTTATTTACTAACCGAGAGACTCAATTACTCTTTCATGTATTAAATCCTATCGTTACATTTTTAAACATTTATAAGAATTTTCTTCAAATTAATCAACGCTGAAATTTTTACTATTTAGAATTAAAAAATTTTTAATTGCAGATCTATAAAATTCAATATATTTCAATTTCAAATATTTAAAATTAAACTACTATTTCAGAAAAACATTTAAAATTGAACTAATTCGGAAGAGAATTAAAATTGCATCATTTTCTACTATGCAAATTAAATATTGAAGATTTTTTAATTGCAAATTTCCAAGAAAGTTTTAAAATAACATAATTTTAAATTATAAAAATTGAAAATTGTTGAATCTTCAAGTGTGAATCTTTAAGTTTAAAAAATTCTTAATTGAAAATCGTTAAAATTGAAAAACTTTTAAATCTATGTTTTCAAAATACGAGAGCTTTTAATTGTAACTCTTTATTATTGCAAATTTAAGAATTTTGATTTATAAATGTGTAAAACTGAAGAGCTTTTAATTTTAAACGTTTTCAAAATATATGAGTATCGAAAATGGGAAATGTTCTATTTTACTTAATGACATGTTTCTTTTTTTTGAATTGAAGAAATTATTTGTTAAATATTATTTCTTTGATTAAAAAAAAATTATTTTGATCCAAATAAAGGACTGAACAAAATTTAAGAAATATTATATTTAGTGACATTATTTTAAACTCAAAAATACTTATAGTATACCAAAATGTGTTTTGAAAATTAATATTTTTAGCTTGTTATTTCCAAATGCAGATAAAGGTACCTTTTATATATTTTTATATATTTTTATATGTACTTTTTTTACAAAACTATATTTACAAACTTTTTTATTGCAATACAAAAATTGTATTCGTGAAAGGTGCTTCATTTAGAATCAATCAAAATTTTTCGCGTTTAATTTTATTGTTTCGTTAAGCCAAATAACTGTATAATCATTAACACAAATAAACTTCCCATTAACTTCAATGAATTTCTGGTCGAATCTAGCCAAATATTTTTACCTTTCAAAAAGATTTCCTTGAGAAAAAACTATTTTTTTTATTAAAATGAAAAATCTAACCAGAAAAATATCTACTAATTGAAGAAACTTTTCTTTGAACACATAGTAGAAGAAGCGATAGATGCTCACTGATACCCTTTAATTACCATACTTTGCAGTTACATATAAATTGTGAATTATTTAAATAAATTTAATAATCAACTGAATGATTTGGTCATAGATTTAGATTTTTCCCTCCTCAAGGCCCATCCAAAATACACTTGCAAAAAACTTTGCCAAAGCGAAATATGTCAATTAAAACATGAGCAAAATATTCATTTGTTTATCAAATGCACATAAACAATTAATAATTAATAATCGGCTTATTTCGATTTTAAATTAACAATATGTTACCTCCATTTCTTCTTAAAGAATGTGTCCACTATATATTCATATATCGCAAATTTAATAAACTTTCATTAAAAAAAAGCAAATCAGATGAAAAATGTGAACTGAAAATTAATTTGTTTGGAAGTATTTTTTGTTCCGCTGTCGAATGGCTCGTAACTTATTGCTCGCGAATGAGACCTGATCCTAATCTTTTTTTGAATAATGCGTCTATTATTAGTCTATTACCGAGACCTCTTTCAAGTCAGCTTCACTCAAAGTGCAGGCGTTGCGGGCAGAACTATGTTTTCCTTGTCTCAAATATCCGGTTTTCCCGAAACATCTGTCTTATCTTGTAGATTTATAATCTGCTCTGTTTGGGGAGAAAAAATTAAAGGGTACCACCCTCACTAACAAAATAATTTTCGTCCGATTTAGATCTTACTGATAATGGAGCAAACGGATCAATAGACTATGAATAACCGAAACGAGGGGAATTAGCTTATCACATATAAAAACTCAACCCATGCGCACAAAATGCTCTATAAAAATCGAGTGATTTCATAGGGGAGAAGCGGCGATTGCGGCGCACAAAATCTATTAAACAATAAAAATAAAAACATACTTGAAATTCCGATTGCTAGCAAAAATGGTATAATTGAAGTTAATTAAAACGGTTTAATCTAAGTTAACTGCTCTCATTTTAATTTATTATTAAATATTAAGATAAATTTACTAACAAACAGAAATTAAAGAGTAGAATTGGATATATTTATTAATTTGCAGCTTATTTTTAAAAATTTGGAACATATATATTAGATGGAGTTACCTATACAAATTATAATCTTGAATGCGCCACATAAGTCGCCTGCGAAAAGAGTAGAAAACAAATTCTTTCATGCAGAAATTAATTAATTTTACTTATGATACAAAACTCTGCAGCATCTGAAGAAATGTGATCAAAATATTTCACAAAAAGTTTCACAGCTTTAAAGAAAAATTCTGCAATATTGAACTGTCTTTTAGCCGCTCTGATAAGAGCAAGAGAACCAAAACAAACTAATTTTTATAGTTTCGGAAAATAATTTATTCGAAAACTTTTGAAATTACTTGTTAACAGTAATAGCTTAATACCATAAGCAACTCTAAAAATGAAATTTTTATGGTTATATTTAACAACTGAGTTTTTAGAAAATATTTCTTTACCCTAATTTGTATTTAATTATTAAAAAATCTATTGTGAGAAATATATAATATAACATATGTTTATTCAGGATTAATACATATCTGATATAGCTAATATAAAATTATATTTTTTATATCTCAAAACTCTTGAACTTTTAGATGAGAGATTCAGAATAGTGCCTCCAAGTCACTTAATTTATAAATGAAAAGTTAAGAATTATTAAGTTTTGTTAAATATGATTAAATTCACAAGTTAAAAAATACATATCTATACTGAATATGGGAAAAGTTTAAATGATCTAAAACTTATTTCCTCAAGCAATTTCCGATTTTCTGAAAAATTATTGAATAAATCTTAACTTCTTCGAGCATAAAATCGCGTACATACCTATTTAAAATTGGGTTGCCTAGTTATAAAATAAATTTAAAACTAATTTCAGAAATAGACTAAAAATAAGGATTATATGAAAGTTCATAGCAAGTATTAAAATTTCTTGGAAGTTTGAACAAAAAATAGCTGGGCTTACACTTAATTAAAAGAAAATTGAATATAACTATAATATATGGTTACAGCTATTAACTATAGAGTAAGTTAGTTACTTTTAAAGTCATTTAATTAACAAAAAAGATATTGCTCCAAACCCTAAAACTATTATATTGCATTTTTGTTCATTTATTATTTTTTTGTTATACTTTAAATTTCGACAAGTAAAATAATCAATGCACATTTTTTATACAATTTTATCAGTTTCTTTTATCTTGACACTTTTAATTTGTTACTCATAATTTGTTAAACAATTTTCATTTGTTGAAATAATTTTTTTTTCAAAAAAATATAAACAATTTAGTCCTTATCTGAATAACATGAACTATTAAGTTACTTAAATCTGTGTTACTATTTATTTAGAATTGTTTACCCTTCAACATTTTTAAGATGAAAATGTTCATTTTTGCATGCAAAATTTCGGGTTTGATCACTGTCAAATTAAAATAGTTAAATTTTCAACCTTTAATTGGACCCTTTCTTTTCACGCAGAAATTTTTGCCCTTATATATTTTCAATTTTCAGATTACGTATATTTATATATATATAAAATTCTATTGAATATTTAAACTACTAAGAGGTGTTGGTTAGCAGTGTTTAACACGTTACTGTCTGAATATAACGCGTTAACGTTACCGTTACTGAAAAAGTAACGCGTTACCTTGCCGTTACTTTTTGTATTTAATATTTAATACATTATGTGAATGTCCCAAATGAATCTTAAGAATTTAGTACATTTGATTGCAATTTTTTAATAAAACTGAAAAATGAATTTACAGTTAGTTAAAGAAATTTAAAAAATACTGAATCAGTCTATAAGATGTCTTTTATTTAAACTATTATTAAGTTTAGAAACCTATGCTGCAGTCTGCTTAAGGCTTTCCGTGAAACTTCATATTTTTTCAATAGTACCAATTTTTCAAAAATGTCATCGCCCATGCGATGTACTTTGTCTGAAAGTATCAATACGACCGTTTAGAACAGTAGGGTGGTCCAAAAATGTATTGGAAATTTTTTCTTCGAATTTTTGCCTACCATAGGAAAAAAGTTTTTTTAAAATATTTTATTCAGAATATCCTCAATATTAGCTAAATTAAGTTGGAATTCATCATTGCTCTTCACAATTAGTCAAAAAATATCAATAAAATATCATTTATTAAATATCATCCCCATAAGTATGTTTTATAGGATCCCAAAAAACCCCATAAATGAACAAATTTGTATTGGGAGATTTCGAAGGTTTTTTCAGAAATTTTCCATTTGTTGTTTAATTTTAGATTAGAGGGAGTTGGTAGTATTATTATAAATAATCTTTTAATTGCTTAATAGTAAAATGTTGCGGCTTTTCTTGAATGTTTTAATTATTTGTCTATTTTTCAGTAGAAGTGACCTAATTATTAATAAGATTTAGAAAGAATAATTGTTTAAACACATTATTATTGTCCATGACTATCTTCATCTATTTTAATGCCTGATAGTTGCGTTTTTCTATAATTTATACCTTACTATACTTTTCTTACTTAGTGAGGTAACAATTAATGAAGGTTAACAACAAAATTTGTTTAACCAATTTAATATTATTTGTAACAGTCTTCTCTTAGATAAGTGCTAGAAAGTTGTGGTTTTTTCTAAAACCTTTAACTTTGCTTCGCTGTCTTTGTTATTAAAAAAATCATAAATAAACATAATAGAAAACTATAATTTAAAAATCTCTTTTTTTGCGAATATATTTTGTTGAAATAAAATAGATATTTGAAATATGTTTCAAATTGTCTGCACGGATCATATTGAATGCAAGTTTACTTGGAATAAGCTACTGAGAGACTTCGGTGAGTTATCAGGCAGCAATTGTCTAATTTCTAATTGTGAAAAGAGATGCTGAGTATCAATTCGATTCAGATAATATTAAGGATTATGAATAAAATTTACAAAACCGTCTTTTCTTTTCTTATGGGAAATACGTTTTAAACTTCATATAGGGCTTGCGGCTCCTCTAAATATCTTTTTTTCATTGATTTATTTTTGTGTGGATTCAAAGAAACTTCCGGCCGGCATTTATAAAAATTAAAAAATATATTATCTGGACCACCCTACTGAACATTGGCTAAACATATGCATTGTTCGGTAATCCTCTATCGTACCGGATGAATAATTTCTTTAGATAATGAAATGTGTAAAAGGAAGTAAGAAAATACATCATCTGATTGGTTTTCTTGACACTAAAAAATTTAATGTAATGCTAAACATATTTAATCATTTTATGATGTAACGACCACTAACTTGCGTTACTTTGTATTACCGTTAACAGAAAACTGTAACGCGTTACCGTTAACGTTACTCTTTTAAAAAAATAACGCGTTACCGTTGCTATAAAAAGTAACTTTTCTGGTAACGCGTTACTGTCAAACACTGTTAATTAGAAACTGCTTAAATTTTGAATTCTGGAATTTTGAAATCTTGCGATTATTGCACACCTAAAATTGTTTAATTTTAATCGTTTTCTATGAAAATTCTTCTAATGTTGTTTCCTTCTATTTCAATGAATCATAATGTCCAAGATTTAAAAAAATTGTTCAATACGTATTGGCCTAGACGGAAAAATTATATATAGTTTATATATAGTGTGAAGTATTGTATATAATATTCATTTGTTTTATAATGTGTTTTATAATGGGTTAAAATTTTAGAATTATAGACTGATTAATGTTTTAATTTGTGGGTTTCCTAAATTTAAAGGTGCTCAATATTTCAACGACTTTAAATCTAAAATACCGTGAAGTACTATAGGTATATTAAATTTTGGTGTATTTATTTTTAATCTTTTTATAAGCCCTCCTTTTTTCACACACATCAAGTTAAATTTGATTTTTCATATGGGGAGATTTGACACTTACTAAAGAACAAAATTGATGGGTTTCGTAATAAACAACAACTTTTCAAATTGCATTAATGTTATATTAAAAATTTAAAAAAAATTCCTTATATATATAAAGCGAACTATTATTGCTTAATCTTATGAATCGCTATTGATTGATCAGGAAATGTTCTGGAAGGTTCGTCAATAGGTCAATCAACGCTCCTCGAAGACGCGAATAATAGCATTAAATAGAGGAATATTATACAAGTATTCCCAACATAAATAATTTTTTTCTTTCGTAAACAAAATAAATCTTTCATTAAATTTCTAATTCGTCATTGGTAGGTCATGGAAGACCAAGAAAGGTTCGTCAAAATGTCGATCAATTCGTCTTCAACAGACGTACAAATATATTAAATACAGTACTCTAGTATTCTCAATGTCGAAAAAATTGATCTCCTATAAAAAAAGTATTGGTAGATTGGTAGGTAATAGAAACACTTGAAAGGTTCGTCAATAGGTCAATCCGAGCGTATCAAAAAGTCTTAAAGTGTATTATGAAGTTTCCATACTGCCGCCAAAATGGAAAAAAATCAAAGATAAAAACTTAGATCATTTTATCAGATTTGAACATGAATTACAAATATAAAAATTCTTATCAAGTTCGTGAGTATAGCTCTTGTACTTTTTAAGATGTGGCTGTCAGAAAAATGTTACAGATGCACATGTAATAAAAATTTAGTTATTGAGCTTCTGGGGTCAAATTATATCTAAATATATAAAAAAGTAGATTTTAAAATTTATGTAATTATAGAAACCTCCCTGTTTGGAGAAGCAATTATTCAATTTTATTCAAAAATTTGAACTAAGTGAAGTTTACACTGTTTTATTTAAATTGAGTCTAAACTATCAGTGAAACCAATTGATCATAATTAGTGAAATGTCGCTAATTCTCTATTAACAAGTTATTAACAAATTTTTACAGTGAATATTTTTACGAGTAACTAGTTGATAAACACTTAATAAAGAGGTATTTTTTTTAAATATTATGCAATAGAATGCGATTGAGCTTCATCGTGAGTTGGCGAACATAAGCCTGATAAATTGAAACTTTAAACGTTTGAAATTATTGTGATCATCTTCTCAGAAATAGAAGTGCGAATATAATAATAAGAGATATGTGGAAGGTACAAAAGAAAAATTTTAGAAGCAACGACTGAAGGCAGAAGAGTCAGATAAGGAAACGTATGAGCTGTAAGTGGGGCAACAGGGGGTGGGAAGCCCTAAGGGTGCATTGTATTACGGGCCTGCTGCACTCTCACATATTAGCTTGTACATCGACCTTCTGTGCTCTATAGACAAGCTAAATACCTGTCCTTTACTTTTGGCCACCTCTCATTATTTACAGCTTCGATGTCATAGTTATACTTTGTGCTTCCCCTTCTCTATTCTCACCTTTCACTGATTTTGCAACGTTTCTCAAAGTCATAAATCTCACTTAACGTGGTTGGAGACATTTTAAGCCGTGATAAAGTGAAACTTGCATAAGAAGTGGATTTTCAGAATAGGGGATAATATTTAATGCGATGGAGGAAAATAATTACAATGGGCCATTATCAAAAACTTTAGAACAGATGGTATTTCACATAATTTTCTTTTAATAACTTAATAAAGTGTGAATCTCTATATCAAAAGGATCTTTATGGTTGCCCACAAATGTCTTTTCATCTGATTTTCGTCGATTACAAATTCAAAATTTAAACCCATTATGTAATTTTGCACGAATTAAAAGTTTATGGAAATTTTGTTTTAAGTTGAGAAGGAGAATTATTGTGAAAAAAAGTTGTATATTAGAAGTAAAAAATTAATTTTTTATAATTTCTGGTCTGGTCTTTACTTCTTTAAGCTGACATTTTTACTAGATTGGTTCTAATCGCGATGAACTAATATCATTTTCCCTCATCTAAATTTCCATTCACAAAATTTTATTCTCGAGAATTTATCAGCTCTTGATGACAATTGTTACTCATGTTTGGGCCAATTTTAATACATAAATTCTTTCTTTTTGCGATTGAGGGCAAATGTCCTCGTGAATTTTCCCGTTTCTAATTTACTTTCGTCCAACTTGTCTTTTTTTTAGATAATGCAATTTCATTCATTTTTAATTTAAAATATAGGAATAATTAAAAAGAGGGGTTTGGTTCCCATGCCAGTTTTCAATTAGTTAGAACTGAAACATTGCATTATTTAACTCAAGTTAAATTTCAGTGTTACAGTTTGATATGCGCTCAAATATTTTGTATCGCTTCTAAAACTAATGATCTCGAAAAACAATCCCCAAATACTCAATTTATCACTATAATTGATTTTTTAAGTATTTCTGCAAACAACAGGGGTGTGATTCTATTACATTAGCTTCACACGATAACGAATCCTGGGGGAGAATACTCTACTCGTCCTCTATTTTAATTTGTTAAGCGGGCGATCCACTTTTTGCTGTGAAACTTTTTCTTTCTCTTTTTTCATGCGACGTAAAACTTGATTTTTTCGCTTAAGAAATAATCGTTAACTCAGTGGAAACTCACCCTTGGCTGGTTCTTGCAATCTCGCCGGGAATGACGTAGATATGCGTTTGCCAAGTGCAGACACAGAACATGGATTACGCTTATTATCCAAGACTTAATTCTCTGATCTGGAACGCGACCTGTCTCCTCATTTCTGCTTTAAAGCACGAATAACTACCCTAGAGTTGTCTATAAGAGACTTCCAAACATCCAAACCCGGATTATGAGTTTCACTATTTTCCATTGACCTTTATTATCCTCGTGTACCCGATTCAAATGGCTCACTGGTTTCCCTTCGAAAAATATGGATTCAAGATTGTCCTTAAAATTTTAAGGTTCTGTTATCTACTCTGAAATGTGTCATTGATATTACTATATCATAGGTTAAAACCATGGAAATGAGGAAATTTCGTTTTTTAACCTATATGCTGGAAGCTTTTCTTTTAGTTTGATTTTCCTCGGGGACGGTTCAAATTCAAGCATCATTAATTCAAAACAAAAGAGTCATTAAAATGATTTCTTATTAGTAATATCACAGTAAATCCTGAATTATTGAAAGTGGTGCAGCTCAATGTAGTTGATATGGAAATCTGTGTCAATATACAAAAACAACAAATTGTGACATTGTTAGATCATTCTGTTGATATGTATTTAAAAGACTGCGTCTGCTTCCAACAACGTTTATTTTTTAATTTTGAGGTTTAGTTACATGAGGTGTTGTATTTAATTAATTTTAGATACCTAACTATCTTTTTAGAGCAATAAATTTAATTGGAATACAATTTTTTTAAATTAATTAAGATTCCTGTAGAGAGTGTCTCGGTTCTTTAAACAGAAGTTTAAAATATAATATACTTGCAGATGGATTTACAAATTTACTGAATAGCATTTGTTGGCGAGACGAATTTTTTTAAATTGTGATAATAGGTGTAAGAAAATAAAAAATTTAATTTTTCAAACAAAAAAAAAACTGCGAGACTTTATACCAGGTTTTGATGAGACGTATAGTTTTTCTTTATTCGTCATAACAATTTCAAGTAAATAAATAAAAAATCAGAACTATAATATTCAGTGCGAAATACATATTCAATATTAAAGTCAAATATCTCGCAGAACCAAAGTGTCAAAAATCATGCGTCTCTATTTTTTAATAATCTTCTATCATTTATCTTGTGTATTGTAATATTTGTGGATTTTGCGGTGATAAAGTGAAAACATTTAATTAATTTTAAAACATTTTTGGAAAACATTTTTACATTATTACACTCCATTTTAATGATCCTCTTTAAGAAAAGAACGACTCTTTTTATCATTTTTTTTTAGTATTTAAAGAGTCTATTGATATAATTAATAAAATTAATTAATTTCTCAATTTTGAATTTTTATCATGCCCTTGCTACTTTTAACGAAATTTCGGTACGAGTAGCCGGATTTTCTGAGTATACATAGACATTTTCTTTTCTTGATCTTAATGTGGGTCAATTTTCTATGAATTTTATTTTTAAGATTTTGTTTTATTTCTGATATATGAAATGTAGGCAATGTAGATTTCATGGAAAGTTTAGAAACAAATTTCAATTTATGGAATTTTCTCTGTCAGAATCCTACACAAGCTATAAGCCCATAAGCTGGACTAAGCTCTTCTTCACTGGCCTGCATGCTTCATTTGTGTTTTCACTACGATGCATAAATATTTGTCAAGCTAAAAGTTAACTTTTTTAATTAAAATCTCTCAAATTTCTCCACATCCAATTTTTTTATTTTTGCTAGAAATTTCTATAGCGATTTCACTACAAATGTAATGGCCGCAATATGCATATACGTGTAGTAAATATCATATACCATCATTTTTTTTAATTAGTATACATTTATAGTATAACAGAGTGCGTGAAAGTTGAAAGTTCTTTGATGCATCCTAATCTTGTCTAATATTTAAAATTAAAGTAATAACATATAATTCATCGACTAAATTATTATTTTTTACAATCAAAATGCAAGACACGGGTGGTATTTTCATAAAAATGCACTGTAATATCAGAATTTTTATCTGAGTACCGTTGCTTTTAGGTTAAGTGTCTTCATTATTCGCTTAATTAAACTTTACCGCTTAAGCCCCAGTATAATTTATGTTCACCTAGAAAAAAGTCATGCTATATTATTTAGAGTTGTACATTACTGTCAAAATGATTTTTAATTTGAGTAAAATGAATCAATATACATGTAGATTACATTTTTTATGCAGCCTCATAATTACTAATTCATAGACCGAGTTCTTGTATTTACTATACAAATGTATAGTAAATGTATATTAAATATGCAAATTATCATTTTGAGCAGTCTAAGTTTCCACATAGTCCATTTCTCACTTGTACTTTTTAAATTAACCTTTCCCCTCATTCCTGAATTTTTAAATCTCTTTGGCAACAGCTATCACAGGTGCTGTGACTTTAGCGACATAAATGACAACTGATAAATGAAAATTGGGAAATCGGAAAAGATATGCGTAATTGAACTCGACAGAGCAGAAGATATTTAAAAAAATTGTTTCCAGTTATAATATTTATGAAATATTTTACAAAACTGCAGCACAGAAAAAAACGATCAATATTATTTTTACTAGCAATAGTTTTCAAGTAGGTTAAATCGAATATTTTCTCCTGGAAACAAAATATGATACAGAAAGCTGATACTGTAATATTTTCCCATATTCTGCGTGTATGTTAACGGCCTGAAATGGTATATTGTTCACTAACGAGACAAAAAAGCGTGAGCTATGCCTCGTTCTGGCCAATTCACGTTCAGTCGTAAAAATACTTTCCCTTCTTGGTAGACACGATATATGTAATAGGAGCATGGTTTTCTAGGTGTCTCATAAAATTATGCCTTAATTTCGAGGTTAGTTTGAAGGGACAAAAGTGCAGCACAGTACAGTATGCATCTGGCGAAATAACAGAAACGCATGCGCATACGCCGGCAAAGTGCACTTTCTCTGCCGAGGCCGATAAAGTACCTCCCCATCAACAAAGATAGACTTTGGTTTTCCTAAGTACAAACGAGAAATTGAGGAAACTATATTTTTGTTATTTTTATAGAAACAATAATTATAAATTTGAGTTCAATGGCTCCCAAATTCCAATTGAAATGCAGCTTCAACTCAATTTAATCCTGTAGTACCTTAAATTCTGACGAATTCAAGTTAAGAACTTTTTATATGTGTGTCTTTTTAGATCAATAAAAACGTTCGCATTCAAAACATAGTCATGATACAATTTACACCCTAAACCTGGAACACGTAAACATAAGCACTAGCAGTCATCAAGGGCTGATGAATTCTTAATAAGTAGGTATTATGTACATATCAAATTAGATAGGGTGGATTAAAGAGCCCGTCAAGTAACCCGAACTAATTAACATTCAGAAGTGAGGTCCAAAAAAAAATAAATTATGGAAAATTACATTAATATTTACTTTATTTTTCTTTATTCAATCAGTTTAGTCGGCGGAATTCATAACCTTAATTACATGTCGTGGTGTGTCGATCGTCGAAAACTGATACGTATCTTATGCATAGTTAATTCCTAAAGGCTAATTCAAGTTTTCTATGTCTTTTTATCGTTTCACTTAATACGAGTTTAATTGCATTAGGGCCAATGGAGAAGCTTGCATGCCAGTGTTGGTTAAGTTGCTTTTTTAAAGTAACTAGTTACAGTTACTTTAATTGTGACCATAAGAAGTTATAGTTATTAGATAATTCATAAAAAACTATTTTAAAAAGAAATATTAAGGCATCAGTGAAAGTTAATTAAAAACGCACAATATATATATATATATATATTGTAATAAACATGACACTCCGATTATCCCGTAAAATCAGATTCTGAACGGGTTTCATTTTCCCTATTGTTTGACAGGATCACCAAAATTGCTTGTTTCGTTGACTTTATTTTCATCAGGTAATACTAACGACTTTTCCTGTAAAATTACAAATTAAAATGACGACTCTAGTATTTATTTTTATTAATTTTATTCCCCAGTTGAAAATATTCTTTGCATTCCTGTACAAAATTCTTTTCATTGTTATAACTTGAAATTAGCTCGATTAAATTCAGTACAAATAGGTTATATTAAAAACTTTATTCTAAAATTCAGGCAGCAATTTTAAGTAGCAGGGCCTAAAGTGTTTCAAATTTAGAAAAAAACACCTTTCGTATAGGATTCAATTTGAGACGTATTTATTTGAACTTTTTTGTTTCTTTCCTGACAGATAATATTTCACTGGGTTAAACAAGAGAACAATTTAACAACATTTACTTTGTTTAACAAGGCTGACGCCAAAAAGCGCGGTCATTTAATTAATAAAATAAATAAAAATATACAGGTGTTTGCGTGACTAATCTCGCTGCCAGCAACAGGCGAACTGAATTCAGGGGTAGCCGAGAATTGGAAAGGACAGCGAGAGTGTGAGAATTTATGAGTGTGTGCATGACTAACTGAAATAAGACTTGTACGTGTAAATAATAAGATAATGATTAAAAACCGACTGAAGAAATCAATATTTTGATGTCGCAGCTGATTGAAGAAGTATTTAGCAATTAAATTATAAATACATAAAACATGATAAAATTAATTGAAAAAATTAAAATGGCATGTAAATCTTGAACAGGTACAAATCCGTAAGCTATGGAATCACATGTCCTCATTTTTGCAGTAACCTCATCTATTCAGCTTAGATTTGAAGGATTGCAGAAAATATTTAAAAAAATCAAATTTGAAAGACTTTTGTTAGCCTTTGGACAAAAATAATTTATTCTGAGAAACTGTAAAAAAGAAAGGCAGTTTGAAACACTTCCATTAGGTTTTTCCCAGTAAATCTAGCAAAAATGGCAGAAAAAGGGCCTTATCTCGAAAAAAAATCTATAAAATATTTTCGTTTTGAGCTTAAAATGTTTGTAGGAAGTCAGCGAAAATATCCAGTAGGCAAATATAAAATGCCAAAAAAAATTTCAAAACTCCTTTCAAGCACCCCATATTTCAACAATAGAGTTAAATTGCAAACAAAAAAATTAATTTTTATTAAAATAGTTGAATTTTCTACTAAAATATTCGAATCTTATACCCCCCTCCTAAACTAATTTGATACAAAGTAGTTCAATTTTCAATAAAACAGATGAATTTTCATCTAAAATTATGAATCCTCGATCAAAAATTTAAATATTTAATAAGTACTATACTTCAGCTTTTAACGAAGTAGTAGTATTTTTAAAGAAAAAACATGATTTTTTTACTCCGAAAATATGATATTTAAACAAAAGTGTTAATTTTCAGCTAAAAATGAATTTTTAGCGAACTAGGTCAAATTTCAACTAATTAGTTATTTTTTCAACTAGAAAAGAGGAATATTCAACAAAATAGCTGAATCCTCTACAGATTTTTTTTACCGAAATAGTTGAATTCTTAACGAAAAATATAATAGATCATATAATTTCAAGAAAATAAGATTTTTATTTAGAGTGCAACACAGACTTTAATTCAACCAAAAAGACGAATTTTTAACAAAATAGCTCAACGTTTAACAAAACGAGATTAATTTTCTTCAAAAAGCCGAATTTTGAACCAAGAAAAGGTAAAAATGTTTACAAAACATTTTCATTTTCGGAGGGAGTCATCGTGGCCCGGATGGTATTCTGATTTTCGTATATTTTTACACTCCGCCTTGGCAGGCACGCTGGCGCGGGTTCAATTCCTCAAGCAGGAAGTGAGGCTGAATCTGTTTTCTGAAAGCTTCGCTTCTGTCCCTTATTATATACAGATAGCCTACAGTTTATACTTAACCCTATAGCTTAGTCGCTATCAACGACCAAATTTGGTCAATCATTACGAAAAGCTCCTATTGTTATTTGAAAAACATTCCTTAAAAAAAACCCTTAGGCAAAAATAAAAAAGAGGAAAGAAAAATGAGAAGGCACTCAACCAAATCCCATTACTTTTCTTTTTTTTACTTATTTCTTTCGTCATTTTTATTATTATCAAATCACAATAAAACAGCATTTAAAATATTTAACAACGTTTCGGTACTCATGCAGCACTCTTATTAAGTTAGAAAAATTTCATCAGGTAGGAACAGTGACGAAACAACACGGTGCTATGTCTTTGCTACCTGAGATTCAAGTTATTTTTATTAAAGAGTCAAGTTTCATTTTTCTTTCTTTTTTTACATTTTTTTCCAAGGATTTTATAGGAATTTTTTTAGGGATCTTTTTTAAAATTAGAGTAGGAGCATTTTATACTGGATATTGTTTCTAACATAAGAGACAATTGAATTAAACCAAAAACGATGAATTAAAAAAAGCTTTATCCTCTAACAGAACAGATGAATTTTCTACCCGTAATACATGAAAAATAAAAATAAACTTAAAAGTAACTGAAATTAGGTTCCAATTTATTGAAAAATCGTAACTAAATTACGTTAAAATGTATGCTTTGAAATAGTAATCAAGTTACCTTAACTTTACAAGTTACGTAACTTTTCAGTAACTTAGTTATTTGTAACAGGCTACTGAGCAACACTGTTATATGATTATATTATATTTTATATTCTAATTCATATAATTTCTCTAATGCTTTCTGCCTAAAGAATCCATACAGAGCCCCGAGCTGTACGGAGTTAAGAGGTGCTACTGCATTTTGTAAATAAAAGGATTAAAAGTGCGAAAGGGGAAATGATAAATATGTTAATGGTTTTAAAAGCAGCGTTTGACTCATTGGACCAAGACGAGATAGAAAAAGTTGTGGTGGAAAAGGGGATAAAAGAGGGTTTAATAATGAGAGTATTGGGAATTTTAAGAGACACAAAAAGCAGGTGAAATGTAGCAGAACAAGTAGGAGATAGTTTCTGCTTAGTGAGAGGAGTAAGATAAGGTTCTCCTCTGGGCCCATTTTTATTTAATGTATTACTTACTTATTTAGTACTTGGAAGAACAAATGAAGAGAAATGCGAGGGGCTATTCACTGAAGAATTCTCATGACGACCGTCGACCAACTTATCTTCGCGGTAAGTCGGTGGAATTCGGGAAATTGATCTCAAACGATCGCGTGCGAAAGAGTCTGCTCTGATCATGCGCAAAAGGTCGTCTTCTCGATCTTCGTTCTGTTTTGTTAGCATTGTCGTCCACATTATTTGTGTGGATATTTCTGACCTGATGCAATTGTATGCAATTATAACTTACCGTTCATTAACTGGTAATAAATAATTATAATAATCCATTTTTCTTATTTTTTTAATTAAAAATTCATTTTTCTTTTTTGAAAATGAACTTCTTGTTAAAATTCATCTTTTTGTCGGGAATTTAACTGCTTTGAATAGGAACTTCGTCCTTTTCGATTGAAAAATTCAAATTCTTTGGACAAAAAGTTGTACATCTTAGTTAAAAATGAATTTTTTGTTAAATATATCTTTTTCGTCAGAAATGTAATTGTTATGCATAGAAAATTCGTCCTTATGTACTGAAAATTCGTCCTTTTTGCCTGAAAGTCATTTTTTCATTTAAAAAGGAACTTTCTTTTTAA
This sequence comes from Druon quercuslanigerum, assembly GCA_010014905.2. Taxonomy (NCBI): domain Eukaryota; kingdom Metazoa; phylum Arthropoda; class Insecta; order Hymenoptera; family Cynipidae; genus Druon; species Druon quercuslanigerum. The sequence goes on from JAAAKG020151766.1 coordinate 36,262, forward strand.
AAATTAAATTTTCTTCCAAAAAGATTCGTCCCATTGGCGTGAAAATTCATCTTTGGAAGTTAAAAGTTGAACTATTTTGTTAAATAAGTCATCTTTTTTCGTACAAAATTTTTCATTTTGCATTGAAAATTCATCTTCTTTAGTAAAACAAAAAGCATCTTTCTTATTTAATAATGACATTTCTTGTCGAAAATTAATCTTTGCGTGTTAAAACTTATACTTTTCTGTTAAAAAAATAATATTGTTCATTTAAAGTTAATTTAAAAAAAAAAATCCTTTTTATTGAAAATTCATCTTTCTTATTTATAAATCCTTTTTTTGTTAAAAATTCAACTGGCTTTAAAAAAGAGGAGTCTTTTTAGCTTTAAAGTTCAACTATTTAGCTGAACTTTTTTATGAAAATTCAACAGACTTCTAAAAAAATCGTCTTCCTGGCTTTAAAAATTTCCCAATAGTATTATTGTACTCTTAGTATTATTTTTGGGTTGAAAAGTGTACTATTTAGTTGAACATTTATATTATTATTGTGTCAAACGCCTTTTTTTGTAGAAAATTAAACTATTTCGTTAAAAATTCAATTACTTCATTTAAAATTAATTTTTTCGTGAAAAAGTTATCCTTTTTTATTGAAAATTGAACGTGTTTTTTGGAATTTCGCCTCTTCAGCTTGATAATTCATTGAGTGTCGTATAAAATTCAACTATTTAGTAGTAAAAAATAAATAGATTATTTTGTTGAACATTCATTGTTTTTTTTATTAGAAATAATAATTTTTATTGTTGATCTTAGGTTTGTTGACCAGGGAATATTTATCATTAATTTTAGATGTTAATTTTATTTGTCTACTGGTCTATATCAAAATTATTAGAATATTGATAAATCTTAAGATTGTGAAAACAATTTCAATATCTCCGCTGGGATCAGACCGGAAATCTGAAGGTCCTGGGTCCTGATCCTAGCAGAGATAGAGAAATTTTTTCCACAATCTTAAGATTTATCAAAATTTTAATAATATTGATATAAATTAGTAGACAAACAAAATTACCATTAAAAATTAATAAAAAATAGTAATATTATAACGAATTTTTTTACTAGCCCTATAATTTTATTTATTGTTTCCTTTTTTAAAAATTAAAATTAAAACTCATGTATGGTTAATGCAATTAGGTAACAAAGTTTCATAATATCATTAACTTCTGTGGTAATGCTGTTTAATAAATAATTAAAAGAATAAATTAGAATGGTCTCTGGCTTGCGACCATTCGTGTCTTTCTCACTCTCACTTATTGATGTTGCGAGAAAAGAAGACAGACAAACAAATCGTAATGCCTGCTCTCGCTGAAACTCACAATGGGTAAGTCACTGGTCGTCTTTAGTCGTCTCTGGTCGTGACTATGGCATTCGCTAGAGTAGTCTCAGTAGTCTTTCTAGAAGTCGGGCAGTACTTAACAGAGTCTAACATGAATTCTCAGTGAATAGCCCCTCAGAGAAATGTATGAAGAGGAGTTGGGATAACAAAAGAAAAGATATATACACTGGAATACGTGGATGATACAGAGAGGATGGCTGCGAATGCAGATTTAAATAAAGAAAATACAAAGATAATAAGGTTTAGAAAATTAGGGGGCAGAAAAGGTAAATGGACTGGCAGGTACAAGGTAATAAAGTTAAAAGTGAAGGAATTTAAATATTTGTTACATACCCTGCAAAACAAATGAAGATTATACAGCTCAACTAAGAGAAAGTATAAATAAAACGGTAGAATCAATGCAACAGAATGGGGTTTTTTTGATACGCTTGTATGGTCGGTAGTAGAATATAGAGCAGTGACATGGGAATGGAAGGGAAGGAATTGAGATGTTACTTGAAGGGTATCTAAGATGGACTCTAGGGGTGCACTGGGTCAGACCTAGATAGATGATAAGAAAAGAAGACGAAAAGGATAAGTTAAGTACTAGAGAGGCAAAAGAGAGAATGGATGTTTTAGTGGAAGCTGCAAGTAGGGAAAGGAATAGAAATTAGTGAAAAAGTGTTTGTTGGAAGTAGATAAAAGGAGAGAGAGAGAGAGAGAGAGAGAGAGAGAGAGAGAAAGAGAGAGGGCGATACAATTAACGAGATGGAAACAATAAAGAAGGAAGTTCTTTTGGGATAGAGATATAGAAGATTGGAATGGAGTAAATGATCAAGAATGGATGACAAGATTCAGGGAAAACAATGAATAGTTTTATAATACTTAATTTAAATAATTATTTCCTCGTGAGTGAAAATTCCGTTTCATCTTCGAAGCCTCGTTTTCTAGATAAAAACAACATAATTTTAAATACTGTAATTATAATACATAATAAAAAGTGTTAGTATGATTAAGGATGTTCGAAGGAACTTGTTTTACTCTATCGCGTTCTTTTTATTATCAGAAAACGTATGTCTTTTTTCATCTGCGAAACCTTATTTCGCTCGACTCAGAGATTTCATTTTGTTGTCATTTTTATCTAGCGTTTATTCTTGTAGCTTTCCCATGCAAATGTGTGGTTAATGAACGCCCTTGATTACAAATTTTTATTAAAATAATACCTTCGTACACATTTATCGTGGCATTACTCTACTGCATGCTTTAGAAATATTCAAATTAAGAAAAAAACATTTAAATTTAGCCGTAAAACACTTAAAATTCCCTAAATTTTAATGTTTACCAAAATAGGTTAAATATAAAAAAGTAGAAATTGATGGGGTGTAAACTTACACCAAAAATCTGCCCGCTGAGCGAGCACATTCTCAACGAGCACTGCGCGCGCGGCTTGCAAGTTTGAGCGCGCCTGGTGATCGCGTCTGTTAAATCTCGCACTTTGCGCTCGAATGTTTATTCTTTGCATTTGAAATGCTTCAATGAAACTTTATTAAAAAGATCTCTTATAGGGGTAATTCCCCACAGACAGGGCACTTTGGTGTTCGTTGATTATATCTTTAAAACTACTGGTTGTATTATTGTAAAAATTTGTGAATATCTTTATTTTAGTACCTCATGACAAGTATAATAGAAAAAATTATGTTATACTATTGTAAGCCAGTGTAAAAAAAAATATTATGTACCCGAAAAATTGCTTTAACAGATTTTAATATAAAATTTAAAAAATTTAAAATTTATGTTTAAAAATCCTAAAGTTCGACTCAACAAGTACAATCTTTATAATTAATATTTCGATTCTATTGCAATATACACTACATACGCACGATAATATGAGTGTCCTTGAGAAAAATTTTGAGGTTACGTCAATACATAAGCAGCCACAGTTTGACAACTACAGTTGTCAAAAAGATATTCAAAGGAATACCTTTTTGGGTCCTTTTTGGACGTCGGATTGAAGAAAAAGTATCTGACTACTCATCTTCCAAGCTTTGGGTGTAAGCATTAGGAGCTTTCTTCTTAAAGAAAAAAAAAACAGCCAACAAAAAACATTGCGTATTATTGTTTAGTATCGATTGACGTAACTAGCTGTAACTTTTATATTTTACAACAGGATTTACAGATAAAAGGTTAAGATTTGGATCAGACCGGCAGATAATGATTTGCCAAAGGATTTTGCAATTCATTTTACTTCAAAACTTTGTGTTGTTTCACATCGAAGTAACATCAATTGACTGATTGATTGATTAACATCAATTTTGAAGGTTGAGAATTGGAAATGTTTTCATTTTAAACGCTTAAAATAAGGGTGAAATTATTATTTGATTTTGGATATATTTGTCTAATCAATTTTTACGCTCAATCATAATTCTTTCACCTAAATGAAAAGGCTATGGTCAATAAAGAGGGGATTCTGGGCCCTGATGCAATTTCAATTTCAGTATCAGAAACTTGTAGGGATAATACAGTATAGTAAACCGACAGAACCTGGAAACTCAGAAATGAGTAGTTTTTGAGTGATGGAAGGACATTTTTTTCACATTATTTTTCTCGGAAACTACTGAATATATTTCGTTGTTCCTTTTCTTAAGTGAAAGGCCTCTTCAAGCTCTTTCAAAATAAGTATATTATTCTGGATATAAGTCTTTCAAAAGATTAAAAAATAAGAATAAAACAGTTGTCTCTTTTAAAAATCTATGTTTTAATGCACTAGATTTTCGCGTCACTAAATAATTATTCAATTTTCTGATTATACTGAGAAAACTAAATAAGAATGTGTGAATGACGCATTTGATATCGATGCGAAATGTAGTGAAAATTTGGAGTTTGTAGTTTTTAAAGCTCATTTGATATTGATGAAAGCAGTTAGTCTTCGCGAATATTCATTGTAGATAGATCTGAAAAGCGCATTTATTTGCTGAGCGTTGCAATTACTCTTTTAGCTGTATTTTTGGTAGCATTGTTCTCATTGAAATCGAAATTAAAACTGATTGTGCCGATACTTTGCGCATGCGCAGATCGAGCTAACTCCGTTGAAATCACTCGCGCATATAGGTATCAGCGTTTGTCGTTTTTCATCTAACACTCAGCCATTTATCAGAATATTGAAATTTGACACTTAACGAATTTCTGACAATAAGTTTTAATTTGGATTTCAATGAGAAACACCTTAACCAAAATACAGCTAAAAGAGTAATTTCAATGCTCAGCAAATAGATACGCCTTTCAGATCCATCTGAAATAGATATTCGCGAACATCAACTGTTTGCATTAATATCAGATGAGCTTTAAAAACTACAAACTCCAAATTATCACTGCTTTCCGCATCGATATCGAAAGTGTCATTGACACTTTCTTATGTAGTTTTTTTCTCAGAATCCGAAAATTTAAGAATTATTTTATCACGCGAAGATCGAGTGCATTAAAACATGGATTTTTAAACGACATAATTCTTTTTCTTTCTTTTTTCATATTTTGAAAGACTTTTATACAGATTGATATAAATATTTTGAAAGTGCTTGAAGAGATCTTAAATTTAAAAAACAGAACAACAAACTATGTTTTGTAGTTTACTATAGTGCCCCTACATGTTGCTAATACTGAAATTGAAATTTGCCCAGGTCCAGATTCCCCTATTTATGAACCATAGACCTTTAGATTTTTAGAATTTCAGAAGCTTTTACTTTAAATTATTTAATTCAGTTATCATTTAAAATTTTTTATCATTTAACATTTAAATTTATAAAAATTACGACGTCTGAAACGAGACCTTGGATACTAATGGATCCAAGTGGGGAACCTCACATAACGGCTGTGTGAGGATCTTCACTTGGGGTGATTGCTAGAGAGATTGATCAGCAACCTGGGTCGGAGCAGTGTTGCGAAGTGAACGTGTAATTTAAATAAATAACGCGAGAATTCCAGATCAATCTAAACATTTTATAACCCCTTCCTCACACTACTCCCCTCCATACCGAGTGAGTCACGTCTACCCCGAAAGGGAAACAGCTTAATGGTGTAACAAGTTTCGACTTTTAAGTTATTCAATTTTGAATGCTTCGTATAAGAAATAATACGATTTCCATTCTTCTGAATTTTAAATGATCTATTTTTGAAAATATTACTCGGAATATACTTCATTCATAACATTTTGAAATTTCGCTCTTCTGAAGTTTAATCTGAAATCATTTAGTTCGAGATTCTTGAATTCAACATAAAATTGTTTAACTTTGAACGTTTTAAATAACAAATGAGACAATTTCTGCTTATTCCTAAAGAAATTGTCCAAATTTAAAATTGTTAGTTTAAAGGTTTTGAATTTTGGAGGCTTTTGTTTTAAATGTAAAAAAATTAATTATCCAATTTTAAACGCTTCTGTTCAGAAATGATACAAGTTAAACTTCTTTTCCTTCCTTTCGAAATATTGTCCTTTTTTCAAAACTGTACCTATCTACAATATTTTGAAGTGGAAAGTTTTTAATTCAAATGATGGTCTAGAGAGTGAGAGCTGATTGATGCTCGACAACCAACTTCACAGTGACTGTAATCCGCTAATTAGCCATTACTTTGGATTTTTTTTATCAAGTTTGATTAAGTTTCCAGTTTAAGTCGATTCACCTCTAAACAATAAACTGAATTTCACATAACTTTGTAAATATTTTAAAATTTTCTTCCGCACTACATTCAAATTTTCCGCATATCCTGAACTGTCCCAAATGGTCACGAACCAAAACATCCATAAAAATGCCAGCTTCGGCGCCTTCAAGTTGGCACATGCATTTCTCATTGAATCCTGCATCCAGTGTATTATAGGTGTCAGCGGTCAATCCCCTCTTTTGCCGTCTTAGGTATACAAAATTTTGAAAACAAATTTTGCGCAAATAACCTTACCACTTTCTAAGGGCGCATCAATTTCAATACAAAGAAAAAAGATTTAAAAATCTAAATATTTGTTTGCTACAAAAACCAGATTGAAAAATTCCCCATTTGAGTAGAATCACCCTAACAAAAATTGAACGTGAGTGATTGAAAACTATTTTTGTTTAAATCTATGGATGAACAGCTTATATACACGTGCAAGTATTTATTTTTTATACTACTAGAATAAAGTGTGCATCTTGGATTTCAGAGGGATGAGCCTTCGATCATACTGTATGAGCATACACACCGCGTATCACTGTACTCACAGATATAGGAAGCTGGATATAAATTTACATAATTCGCGAAAGAGCTTTTCCCTCTTACCTTACTGAAGGTATATCTGAAATTTCTTATTCCACTAAGTTCAAGTCGAAGAATTTAAAACGAGGGAAATAAAAACAGAGAAATAAAAACAGAAAAATCGTTTTTGAACATTGCAAAGGGGTTCAGTACAAACTTCAAAATTTAAAATATTTGAAAATTAAATTTTATTAATCAACTTTGAGTTTTGGTAATTAATATCGGTAAATCACTAAAATGTCAGTATCTAATTGTATATTGAGGAGACGACCTTCTATAACACCAATACATGGGATTGATACAAAACTATATAGTTTCAAGAGTAATTTTTCCAAAAAAGTCGCTATTGTGAAAAGTTCTTTCATTATGGAGTTTCATCTGTGATAAAATTTCAACTATTCTGCATTAACTTTTTTTTTGTCAACCCGTTTTTTCTAGTGTGAAAGATATCATTCACCAAATAATAACGAGAGATGGGAAATTTATGAGAAATTTGCGCTTTGGTGAATGCGCTGGGTGAGACTTCTGGACTCCCAAGATTAAATCGCCCTGATGCCAAAAAGGCCTTCTGATTTATCGTCCAAGTCGTGTCGTCTCCTACAAAAGCTTCACCTCCATGATTTATCGACATACCTCTACTTCCGAGTTGAATTTATATTTAGAATTTAAAATCATGAATGGAGGCGGTTTACTAATATAATATTATTCAAAAGAATAAAGTACAATATCTAGAATCCATGAAGACATAAATGCTGAGAAGGAATTGAAGCATTCATAATTACCCAATTTTAAATATGAATACGTCAAACTAAAACAAACAGTAGATCTGTTATGGTCAAAGACCGCAATCGGACATTCTCGACATTAGCCAGCCAATGTCGAGAATCGCGACGGACATCGGGCAATGATGTACAATCAATAAATGAGTAGACAATGCCCGGGTATTCTCAACAATGTTCGAGGGGATGCGGTCATTTTTGAATAAGAAATTTTAAGCGAAACCTTCTGAAATCTTTTACCTAAAAAATGCCGCCATTATTCGTTACAAAAGGAGCGAGAAACTTAAAAAAAAACGAGTAAAAATCGTAATGAAAGTCACGCTGAATGGCCGATAATAGGTATATTTTTTACATTTTGAAGAGAAGTGAGAAGTTTAAAGAAATGTCAGAATTTCTTGAATCGAGTCGGTCGGCGCTGACACGCTTCAATAGTTTTAGTAAAATCCCAAGATCGCGTAAAGATTTTTTAAAAGTTTTATGGGATGAAATTAAAGGTAAAACTTCAAAGATTGCGTGATGCGAATTTTAAATTTGTGTTAAAAGTTTCCTACGTCATGTAACAAGTGGTCTGTTTTCTTCAAAAGGTCAAAAGTATCTCTATTAGGGGTTATTCGAAGTGGAATTCAACAATCAAATTTTAAATTCAGAAGTGATTTTTAATATTACTCGCGCTAATCGTAACGATCGACGAAAGTGTAAAGTGCAACTGCAATTCTGAAGTGATATTCTGAAAAGTCTGGAATGCTCTTCAAAAATTATCTGTGTATATATTTTTTCAGGACAGATTCATGATTTTAGCCTTTTTAGACGCCAATAAATCGTGTCTATAGGTCTACTTTTTACTCCCTTGGGAGTGAAAAGTGATGTCGGAGGTGAATAATGAAAATTATACATCTATGAGCTCGCATTTTACGCTCATCAGCCAACTCACCGTAAAAATTATAAGGAAATTTTTATTACAAATAATAGAATGTTGCGTTAATTAATGGAAATTTACAATGTATAATTGATCAAATTAACTTAAATTACCAAAAATTAAAAGAAATTATAAATTGAATTTTGGATAATTTATCTTAAGTTACCATAAATTACCTGTAATATTAACCTTAACTACCAAAAAATTGCCGTAAATTTATAAAAATGTTTAAAACTGAATTTTTGATAATATATGGTAAGTTACTGTATTTATCTGTATAATTACCATAAATTATCGAAAAAATTAATAAATTTTCGGTAGTTTCTGGAATTTATAGATATGTTTAAATTGAGTTCTGGGCAATTTATGGTAAGTTGGCATAAATTACCTGTAATATTACTATAAATTACTAAAAACATTCATACATTTTCGGTAATTTATAAGAATGTTTAAAATTAAATGTTGGGTAATTTATGGTAATTTAACACATCAAACTGTTAAATTACAATAAATGACCGAAAATTTTCATAAATTTCCGGACATTTATAGACATTTTTAAATTGATTTTTGGGCATTTTATGGTAATTTACCACAAATTGTCCTTAAAATTATCGTAAATCATGCTTCCCTTATCCGAAATCTAATATGGGCTGAAATCATGACTGTATTTAGAGAAATGTCTGAAATCATAAATTTTTTACAAAAGAATCGTATGCGCGATGGGGCAAAATATACTATTATATGCTAATAATATACTATTGCATAATATACTATTTTTAATTCGCGTATTCATATCAGTTATAATTTATTAATATACACCTAATAAGGAATTTGTTACTCAAAAGAATGTATCTAATTAGTTTTGAGGTATTTTAAAACTAATTTTTACTTATTAAAACAGTTAATATTTGTTTAAGATTTTAAAAAATAGGGTATAAGTTCCGAAAGAAGAAAATATAATGATGATAAGTGAATGGTGATTCATTATATAAATAATTGCAACACTGTATTTCACAATAAATATCACACTTGAAATTCATTAGCTGCATCCTTAATTCTGTAAATAGGAACTTCCTAAAATTAATATCGAAAAAGCATTGTTTAAACAAATTAATATTGTTTAAATAATTGGAAACTGTCTCACACATATTAACACTCTTAGAATTCCTAAACTGCCTTACTGACTCCAGAAGGTACTAACTTTTTGTATTTACAGGGGGAAAATATTATTTAAATCAATGAAAAGCGTTTAAATAATTCTTGAAAATCATTTAAATGTCATGCTCTCGACATTTCCTAAAAAATGGTTATTTTAGAAAATAATAACTTAATACGATTTAGAGGGGCAAATTGACCAGCCATTATCGAACATTGCTCGAATTTGGCCAGTGGCCGTAAAATATTGACAAAATGTTGTATCTAATTAGTTTGAGATATTTAAACTCTAATACTTTGTAATATTTGAAGATTTTTTTTAATAAAGAAATATACTTTTTATAATTTTAATAATATATCGTCTATCATTCATTTAAAACTGTGCCCGGTTATTTAGCTGAGAAAAAACTCAAGCTTGCATAAATCCAAGGATTTCTAAGAGAATGTGGCTTTCAAAATAATGAAGGTCGTGATAAGATCGTCTTCATTATTTCGGAACCTCTTGTTTCCTTCCGACCTATCTTTCGCGTCTTCAAATTTCAGGAAGAGTTTCATTAAATCTTCTTTCGTAAGTAAGAGGAAAATCATGGAAAATGTGAAAACTTCAACCAGTCTATTTTAAAATGAACCTCCTAGGTCTGCTCAGGTTTTATATGAAAGAGATTAAAATAATATTTGTGGCAATTTGAGAATTTATGAAGTCAATATTAATGATGTTTTTAAAATTGATAAACAATTAAAACAGGATGTAACTAGGGGACAGTGAAAGATGTGTGGCGTAACAGAGTATCTCCCGTGGTTTCCACATAACTCCACAAAGAAATTTTTTATATTATTTATGCATGAGAAAGTCATTTTATTATTTTTAATTCGGAATAATGACATTTTGTTTATAATTATTGACAGATATTTATATTTAAATGCCCTGTTTGTGCCCCACCATAATTTAATATATTTTCTTGAAAGTGACAGTGTAAATACCGACAGAAGTTATTAGTTTTTTATATTTTCAATGATATATAATAATGTAGTCCACGGAATATAAAAAATTCTGCATAAATGGAAACTATCGATGGTGAGTTTTAGGATATTTTTTTGTTTTTACTTTGTAACCCATACGTAAGTCATACAAATTAATTCTTTATGTATATTTAGAAAGCTGTAGGTTAAAAAAGTAGTATTAAGTAGTATTAAGTTTAGTTTTCCTCAATGATATTAAAACCGAGAAAAATTAATACATTAAGAAATAAAAAAACACAACAGCTACACGTTAGTAATTATACAATAAAAATAGTTATGAACTTGCTTACTTGTTCCCCGATTCTATATTTTAATAATATTGATATAGACAAGTAGACAAACAAAATTAACATCTTAAATTAATAATATATATTCCCTGGTCAACAAACCTAAGATCAACAATAAAAATTATCACTTCTCAATTCTAAAAACTGCATATATGTATGAATCCGGCTGCAAAGTCATCTACCATCGTTTTATATATAGGATTTGATTTAACAGAAAATAAAGAGTAATTAAAATACCCCGGGGCTCTATATTTCTCCTTTTGCGAAAAATTTTCATTCAGCTAAACGTTATTCTACGATAAGTGAATTCCAATAAAAGTGTTGTTACAGTGCACGCCTATCAAACTTTCTACAAAATATTGTTTCAAAATGTATATGTTAAAATATACCACAAAGAGACAACCAGAATGTTATAGAAACTGTATACAATAAAACCTCCATATCATTAACCCTATTTAGCTGGTTTTCTGGTACTCTTATCCCTGAAATAAAGAGCTTTTTGTTATTTTTACCACTCTATTGTGCTAAGTTACAAATTCTCTTTGAATGGTGAAATATTGTTCCGGCAGTTAAAATAAATATTCATAGATGTAACTGGGTGAGCTGCTTTTCGTTTGAAGAATCATGGTGAATCGAATTAAAAAAATATTAGTATCAATCATTAATATTCTGTGTCCTCTTTAATATTTTTAATGGTGGAAAGATAATTACAAAGAAGCTTGAAGCAATCATATTTTAAAACTTTTCAAATTTTGTAGCATTTAAGAATGTGTAAATAAATTTTAAAGCATTTTGAAAGAACTAAATGTTTTTTATTTGAAATAGTTACTCTACTTTTATTTACTTTTGTCCTTTAATTGTTATAAATACTTATGACTCTATGTGCAAAATTATATTATATATTATTTATTGTTTAAATTATTTTTAGTTCATTTTTACTAATCAAATTAGTGAACAACATTTATATTTTACTTAACTAAAAAATTCTATACATTATTAAGGCGGAGCAGGGTTATGGAACGGATGTGTTATTTCTTTCGCGTAAAATTGCTTTTCTCTTCATTAACACTCAAAAATAGTCGATATGTATTTTTTTATTTCAATATGACATACAAAATTTTCTAGAAAATTAAAAAAAATGTTATCTTCATAAAAAAGTACCTTTTTTCAATTGCTTATAGTGCAATATTAAACAAAGGATATGAAAATCATACGGAAGATAAAATGTGGGGCTTTTCCTCAACTTTTGGATAAAGTATGTTAAACTCCACTTCAATTATTTATTGAACAATATAAATCAAACATTTATAAACAAGTAGATTTTTTTAATTTGTGCCTGTTTTTTTTTATATTTAAACTAAACGTTTTTCTTGATCTGGTAAAAATTTGGGAGTGCGTAGTCAAATACTTTCGAAGCAATGAAGTTTTGAATACCGGTGCGTGCGTCGCTTTTTTATGTTACTTAATAATATGTTAAATTATCAACATAAAAATATATGATATGGCCAGATCCAAAAAAAACGTTTGGTCCACTTTTTAAAATAAAATTAAAAAATAAATGAAACAACTGGTCCAAATTAAAAAATATATATTTGCTTATGAACATTTGATTTATCTTATTAAATAAACAATTAAAGTGAATTTTAGTATACTTCATTCGGAAGTTGAGGAAAAGGCCCACATTTAATCTTGCGTATGAATTTTCTTATCTTTGTTTAACATTGCAATATAAGTAATTGAAAAAAGGTACTTTTTTATAAACATACAATTTTTTCTTAAATTTTTTCGAAAACTTTGCGTGTCATATTGAAATAAAAAAGACGTGTCGAATATTTTTGAGTGTTAAACAAGAAAAATAAACTTTTCATGAAACAAAAATGTTGGTGGCAAATATTTAGTGGAATGCCCTATATGCTTTATCCGCTTAAGTCATGAAAATATGATATCCTTTGAAATTTTAGGAAAAATACATTTCCCGATCGCTGATCCTAAAAGTTTATAATTAACAAACTAATTTAAAAAATATTTTCTGCTATATTGTTTTTATTAAGAAAAATTTTGGTGCATATTGATTTTTCACAGTGAAAATTATATTAATTAATTCTCCATACTTTCAAATAGTTAAAAACTAATTTGTAGTTTAGTTACTTGCTATCATTACATTTCCTAAGGTTCAGATTTCATTGCCGCTTGAGCTTTATTCGATCATTCAAAAATCATAAATATTTTCAAAATTGTCTTGACAGCTTAAAACTGCTTTTTTGTTAATTACTGGATGACTTAGGCTGCGTTCTAGGCAGAGATTGCTGTTGCTAATACTAATTACTGATATAAAAACATTCGATATCCGAATAAAAAATTTTATGGCGATTTTATTATTTCAATTCGTAATATTATGATGTATGAATTAAATTTATTCTAAAATAATATTATATTATTTTACAAAGAGTATTATGATAAATATTCCTAACCCGTTGTTATGCATCTAACTTGAAACAAAAAATTAATTATAAACGGACTTCACCTTCACTATATGTTAATTGGAAGGATTTAGGAGAGTATGCTGACCATGTCGAGTAAATAGCGTGGGTCGAATAACCATTTGCGTGAACCTATTCAGATGATAAGGAAAGCATAGATTTCAATACACGGCACTATTCTCAATGGCCGACTGCATTTAACTGCGTTTACACATTAATGTGATCAGCGGTCATCCATTGGAGCCTCTGGATTATTCGAGCCTGTTGCGTGAAAATAGGTAGTCCTTTGAAAATAGGTCTCACACTGCAATATCTAAAATACTGATGAGCATTCACTAAAATATTTTCAATTTTGTAATTCGATAAAAAAGAAAATTCCAGTTATGAAAATTAATCTAATAATTATTAGAATCATTCACATGAAATAATGTTTTATATAGAGTACATTAGTCGAGAAAGAAACTGCTCGGTCTTTGTATATTCTCACAGATGAGTTCTCTTTTGTTAAAGCTCCTTCGTCTTTAACGAACACATTCTCATAACGTATCTCGTGCTTCGCAATAGAAACAGTCCCTCAAATTGTATATCATTTCCATAAATGTATATCATTACACTTATTAACGTGCAATCCTATTAAAACAGACGTAGTGTTATTGACTCATTTAAAAAATGCACATTTAAAAAAAAATCTGCTGTCAACATTTTATTGCAACTTTTGCCGGTTTTCAAAAACTGAATTTTCTCATTTCCAATTTTATTTTTACGATTTAAACATTACCAATCCAATCTGTCAAATTCTTTTGAAAGTTATCGTGCTACAAACTAATAATCTACAGACACAGACAGTTAATGTTTTTAAAATACCTTTTTAAAATTAGATTTTCACGCTTAAGTTAAATCAAATAAGTGTTTTTCTCAGCCTAAAAAAAGATTTTAGTTGATTTAATCAAAAAGTTTAGTTTATCTAACCACGAAGAACCCCGCACAATTTACATAGTAAATTGTTACCATCGAAGAATTATCTCATTTTGTGGTCATTGTTTAACAGATTATTTGATCACATATTTTCAGCAAGATTATTCATAAAATAATACCATATGGGGTTTTCGTACCAGCCAAGGCGTATAAGAATAAATATACCTCGATTTTTATTTTATGACCAATCTTGGAAATAATTTTAGAGGAATGTACAGTTCTCGAGTTCCCATTCGAATCTATTTCCGGATCACTCATTTTGATAAGGATCACCGAGATGAAAAACAAAATATGATGGTTGAATCAGATAAATCTTTTGTTTGGTTGTAGAAAAAAGCTCGTTTAGAATATTTTGTAAATTCAGTCAAAAAATGTTTTTCAATTAATTATATATTTTCAACAATTAACAAAAAGATTTAAAAATAAAGGTTTATTGATCGAAGCTAATGAATTTAGGCAACTGACCAACTATGTTGTTCACTTAACGAAAATTTGTCCTAAAACCAACCAAATCCGTTTAACAAAACGATTTTGTTGAATGAAGAAACCTTTTTTTCTGGGCGTACCAATTAAAATAAGCAGTTGTCAATGTGACTTTCTCTTTCTGACCTACTCTTCAGAAGCGCCACAAGTAAAAAAAGTCCTTTAATAATTGTAAATACAAAACGGAAAGCCTTTGATTTCAAACATATTAAAGTTCGAAACTTCAATTACAGTGCGAAAATCTACCAAGACATAATTTTATTTCGATAAAAACTGTTCTCATTAGATAGTCACGTTTCTTCGTTTTAGGTAGGAAATAATTTTTTTTGCTTTGTTACATATTTGTTAATAATATTAATAGTAATAATGTTATATATAATTTTTAGATATGCTAAATTTTGTACCGAATATTATAATAAAAAGCTTTAACACATTTATTTACATATATTCTATTACATTCAAAGAGCCTATGTATTGCAATATCAGAATTAAAAAATATATAATGCAAAATAAATTAATAAAAAATGCATAATACTAGAAACTTTGGAAAAAATTCGATTCTTATTTAAAACGAAATTTAAAACAAACTATCATTTAGAGAGGAAGGAGAAAATATAGCGGGAATGGCTTTGAGTATTGGGACTCTAGCAGTATATGTTCAACTGTATCAGTACAAATCTCCTTTTTAATGGTTAATTTAATATTTGTTTCTCTATTTGCATTAAATTTTATTCTTAACCATCCTAACAAATGTATATCATTTGATTAAACTTATATTATTACCATTTATGATATGCATTATTATTGACAAAAAAGTATTTTTATTGTCTTCTTTTTATCATTTAAAAAAAGGGCATTATATTTAAATAAAAATTATTAATTAACATTTTACTGCAAATTGTGTCGTTTTGCCATAAATCTATTTTTTTTATATTCAATGTAGATGTAATTTAGGCGCAAAATTTTGGTAAATAAAACGTTATTGTAGTTTATAACAAACTTGGAGATATTTTATGGTTAAACAACTTTTGTCTTTTAGTTTTGTTCGTCTCTTGTGTGGTTTTCCACATTCAATAGCAAAAACTTACTCTTCTTTTTTTGCGATTGAATGAAAATCTAATCATCCTATCTAAAAATGATTAATAAAAAAGGTATAGATTTTTTAGGGGTGGACAAATTTAGTCTTTTAATTTTAGTTCGTACCTTGTCTTGTTTTTCGAAAAACTTATTATTTTAATTTTGAATGTTATTTTTTACGATTTAAACAAAAAACTGCGTGTCCTATCAAAAATTCTGTATGACAAATTGGAATGAATTAACGTTTTTTCTTGCAAGAGAAACGTTTCTCTATTTATTTTTTTCATAGATTGTGCCGTTTGTCCAAAATTTTAATTTTTTATTTGTAATGTTGTTTTTTATGACTAAAAGCAAAAACTATGTATCCTATTTAAAATTGATTAATGACAAATTTGTAGATATTTTCAGGGCGTGCAATTTCAGTCAATTTATTTCTTTCGTATCTTGCATAGATTGGCCGTAAAATGCAACTTTTGAGTTTTCGTTATTTTTTGTATGATCAAAATTTGAATTTTCAACTTTTAGACAAAGTGCACCACTTTGTCATGATAATCTTGTCTGGCTTTAAAAAAAACATGAAAACCGACAAAGTGAAATTTTACGTAAAATTAAAACCTTCTCATTAGGATGAGAATGTAAAAATCTCCAAATTTTTGAAAAAATGGGTTTGAGAAACCCCAAAATATATACTTTTTTGTATGATTCCGTCAATAATCTGGGTGATGTATATATGTAACTATAAAGAAGACCAGAAATCTTTTAAAAAGTAAAATTATGCATTAACAGTGGCATATTAAATGAAACACTGAATCTTGCAAAAGAAGAACATCTTCTGCAGAAAAATTACATTAAATTTTTTATTTATTTTATTCAACTAAGTTATAAATTATCTGGGGAAATAAATGAAAAATAAAGAAATAAATTAGCTGAAAAAGGTACACGAAAGTGTGGAAGACACTTTGGGTAAAGCCTGCTTGTATGGATAGCTGGAAAGGGTGATGACACTTGTTATAAAGTTTGCGTATCAGAAGAGCTGGAAAGTGCGCACTGGGTGTGGTATAATCGTGAGAAGGATACTTTGTGTGATGACTGCGTGTGTACTTATATAAAACATGCAATCTTGCAAAGAAGGACATCCTTTTATTAATTTTTCTAATTTATTTTATTTAAAGGATTTCTCAATTAGTTAAAAAATAAATCAAAAACAACAACTACGCCTCCTGTCAAAAATTGATTGATCAGAAGTTTGTAGATCTTTTTGGGTTAACTAGTTTGGTCTCTGTATTCGTTTAGCTTGAGTCGTTTGTTCAAAAATTTAGTCTTTTTTGCAAATAGAACAAAAAAGGAATTATAAAAGGTTTGTAGCTCTCTTTGAGTGAACTAATTTGGTCTCTTTATTCGTTTAGCTTATGCCGTTTGTCCAAAAATGTAGTTTTTTCTGCGAACAGAATAAAAACTACGCGTTCTATAAAAATACCATTCATAACAAATTTGTATATCTTTTTTGGGAACGCATTTTTGTCTTTTCATAGATTTTTTATCTTGCATAGTTTGACCGGAAAATTTAATTATTCTTTTTCTATTCATTTTTGTGCTATCAATCTTCTATCTGTTTTGGGCTTTCAAAAAGAAACGTATTTCATTCCTTGACTTTTTTTCATATAGTGCGTTGTTTGGCTTAAATTTTCATTTCCGTTTGATTTAAAAAACATGTGTTAATACTTTTATATTATTAGTATTACTTTAATAATATTCTTTTTATCGCAAGAAGTCATGAGCATACATTGGTTAGCTCCCCAAATACTATGAATGGCCGTAATCTTTTTAAAAAATGGTCTCAACAATTTTTAAAATGCCCGAACTTTTTGAGTTTTTATCTGAAATGGCTGGCTAAAGAACTTGTCATATCTTTTTATAGTCTTTTAAAGTTTACCGAAGCTTAATCCAACCCTTATGCCCTCTTGAAAGTTATCGTGTTCGTAGGCTAAGACAACGCCGCCAAAGTCATTTTTCACACAAAAGTAATGCCATCTCCTTAATCAAAATGTAAAAATAATAATTTTTGAGCTAAAAGTGATATCTTTACATTTTTAATTAAAAAGATGAATTTTCAACACAAAAAAAAAACAATTTTCTTCCATTTGAACTGAAATAAAAAATTCGAGCTTTTAACGAATAATTGAATCGAAAGTAAAAATGATCAATTAAAAAAAAAAGAATAATTTTCTACCCCAAAAAGACGAATTTTTTAACAAAACAGATGAATTTTCCACAAAAAGTTTAATTTTTCAACGGACACTATGAATTTTCTACGAAGTAGTTAATTTGTTGAATTATTAGTTTAATTTTGAACCATGTGGTACATTCTACCAATATAGTTGAATTTTCACCAAAAAGATGAATTTTTAACCACATAGTCAAATTTTAAAATAGAAAAGGTCAATTTTCAATTTACAATATTAACTTTCAACCAATAATATAATGAATAAACTTTCATTTTAAAAAAGTGATTAAGAATTTCCAACTAAAATTACGAATCTTTGAGAAAAACATTAATTTTCAACAAAATAGTTTATCTTTCAACCAGGTAGTCTAGTTTTTAAACAGAAAAGATGAATTCTCAAAGAAAAGTGTACCTGATGATATTTTAACCAGAAAATCTTATAATTCAAATAAAAAAATTGAACTGTCAAAACTTGAAGAACAAATAGCGTAATTGTCTAGAAAATTGTATAAACAAAAAATGCACACCGAGATATTTCCGAGACGCATCCAGAGCTGTTTTTACTTTTTTTATATGAATTTTATTTTTTATCAAATAATTGCACAAGTTTAAAATTCGTTTATGTGTCAAACTTCAACGCCGTGAATTTTAAACGAAAAAGAATAATTTTAAATGATAAGATTAATGTTCTAACTTACTTACCCAACACTAGTCTGGCCAGCGTTCTAAAAAGATAATTTTAGTTGTAAGCAAGTTGTGAGTATTATCTCAAATTCGTGCCTTTCATTAGCGGTCCCTTTCAAGAATGACTCCCTGTAGAAAGAAGAATTCCCTCCAGCTGTCATGTTCTGGTGTCTATTTAAGTGTGTGGACTCTACCATAAGATTGGATTGCTCTAGGAATAAATAGCTTTGTGGTGATATTGTGGCATCAGCTTAAGATGGATGGATGCCTGCAAGGCGAACGAAAAAACTTTTAAATTACAAAACTGACATAAAAAATGTGTAATTATTACAGATGATTCTACATAACCATTTAAAATAAAAGCCTGTAAATCTGTAAGGTCTTATTTTAATTCTTAAAGTATCATTTTGAATCGGAAGTAATCAGATCATTGCAAATGATACATAAATGATACATAAGGACTCAGAGTGTGTAAATATTAGGGTGAATAAAAATTAAGCAATTCTGAAACTCAAAATCATGATAACGCCGAAAAAATAGCGAAACCGTATAATAACTTTGCAATCGAAAGTTATGCAGTTTGGTTACATGTGCTAAAAAGAAAAATTCTAGAAATGTCTTGTTTGCAGGGTTTGTAAATTTTCTTAAATGTTATTTTTTACATTCACGGGGGTTACAAAGTTTCAAATACAATAAATATAAAAAAATAGTTTATTTTTGTGATGAGCTATTTCTGAGAATCCAAGTTCTAGCTTCGAGAATTTGGTGACTATATGAACGCGGAAATAAAGATATTTTTGGTTGCATTAGGAGAGTAGATCACCTTTGTCATTTTCCCTTCTACGAAAAACGATCCTCTACTTTTTAGAACCATTTCCTTATAATCCAATTATGCTTTCCTCTTTCTAAGTGGAGGGTGTTTTTTTTCTTTTCTTAATGATACTCTCAACGAAAATTTGAACAAATTTTATTCTCGGTTTTATCAGACTGAAAGAAAAACTAAATAAGTACGAAAAATAAGTCAACAATATTATTCATATATACAATAGATATTTATTTATTCTAATTTCTTAGACAACATTTCTTCTTTATAATAAACGGTAAAATTTCAAATTTGTTGAAATTTATATTCGAAAGCTTACGAAAGGATTACAGAAATATCGGATATTAGGATCAATTTATCTGATTCGGTGGCTATCAACTAAAGACTAATTTACAAATGCATTACAAGTTTTCAAATTTAAATGCAATGGAAATTTATATGAATTCAAATTTGATAACGATTAAGAATCAATACAACAAAACCACATATAGTGTGTTCTATTAGAATCATTAAATTGTATAGGATTTCAAAAATTGTCAGATTATGATCAATTTTTAAAACTTAGTATGTTTTATATTTGCAATTTTTGCATAATTTGCGAAGGCTTACGAACAGAGATTGTTCAATTTCGGACATTTAATTTTGTTATCCTTATGTTTTCTGTGCTTTAGGAATTTTAGGAATTCAGAACATTTTTAATTTGAATTTTGTATGCATCAAATTATATCGTTCAATTTTAAAATAAAAAAAATGGAAACGTATCCATTTAAAAAAATTCTAAGTTTAAGAACATGTATTAGGTGTGAATACTTACATAACCGACATTTTTTCATTGAAAAACTTATTCTTAAACAAAATGAGGTATCAATTTGATAGTTTTGGAAATAACACGAAAGGCACTGATAAAGGTTTACTAGTTCTAAATGTTTATCATAGAAAAAATCACATGAAATATTTTTCTCATTTTTGTTTGTAATTATAAGCATTTATTAACTATAAGTCAAATTAAAAATGATGGAATTATTGTAACTAGCGATCGGTTGCATGCATTAAAATAAAAAATTGTAGTTACGGCTGTGTATTTAGTCAAAAATCTATCTAAAAAAAATCACAGGTCTACAAATAATGGGGTCTCGATTGTTGTTCGTCAGCTGTGGGCCATTTCCAAAGCTATTTTCTACGTGAAATCCGAACCTAAGGTCAGAATTGGCCCATCACGTCAGGATTTTAAGATATTTGAGGTTATTTGCTCGTAAAAATGGGGTTTTTAGGCTGTCTTTGGCGTTACTTACAGGGCGATTAACATTTTTTGTCTTTATTACTAGGTGCATAAATTGACACAGTTTTTACCCTTTTAAATAAGCTTTTGAGCGGTTAATTGCGATTTTTCCTTGTAGAGTTACGACCACTTTAAGCTATGAAATATATCCCCACAAATTCATGAACATTAACATTAAAAATTAAAGGCATACATTTTCCTACTGAATAATTTGTCATAAAAATTTGTGCTCAGAGGTTTTTAGAGTCACTTAGTATGAGTATAGAGTCAGAAAATAAGGGGGCAATCTGCCATTTCCAATCATTTTTCTCAAACATTTTCTTTCATAGTAAAATTAATTGATTTATATCAAACTTTTAGTACATATAATAAGAGGTTTTAAGGTAATACAGCATATTTAAAAAATATAAACATCGCATGTACGGCAGTCTGAACTTATCTCTGTTTGAATATGGCTGATACGATATCTCGACTTCGGGCCACCGAATATACAAAAAGTTGTGAAATAGTGAAATATAAACTTGTGTGTCTTGTTAACTAGGAGAATACACATGTGTTACAAAAAAAAGAGTCGGACTTTTGACATTCTTCTCATTACGTTTAACTTAAATTGTTTAAACAATCGACTAAATATTATTGAAAATGTATAATGCTAGTTTATACTAAAGCTATATATGTGTGGAATAAATGTACAAAATTTGAGCTTGAGTTTGGAGAAAAACGCGATTTACTTTTTTTCTTTGAAAATATACCAGATAAACCATATTTCCATAGTTTTTTTTGTGAAAAAATAGCTTCTTACCGAGTCGGCAATGCCTGCACCATATATCACTACAAGACAGACTGCCCCCTGAAAATTTTGATTTTCAAGATTGCGAATTTAACATGGAGCATCAAAGTTTGCGAAAAAACATACTAGTATCTAAAAAATTTCACTTGGGGGTTTTTGGGGTTGTTGATTGTAATTTGCAAAAAGATGATATTGGTCTCTAAGAACTTTTACTCATAAACTCAGTACCCGTATACCCAAAACCCATAAACCCGAAACTATACTTAAGTTTCACTCATCTTATGGAATCTCTTCTTCTTATTTACTAAAGAACTTGAACCAGAACGCCATTTATGTTGACATCTGATAGGTTCCAGGTGAGGAATATCAGAGTTGTTAACTAGATCAGCTATTTTCCTTAAACTGGGGGAAATAATAGTGTTAGATAGGTAAGACATTGTGGTAAATTATTTTTAAGAAAATTTCAAAATTGTAGGAATTACGTCACTTTGAACTTTTTGGATGAATTTTTTTAAAAATAATCTACCTCAGTAAAATGTAGTCCCCTTGGTTCTGTAAAAATGAGGAATAAAAAGTCAAAATTTCAAATAAAAAAATGTCAAAAAAATTTTGATTTTTCGTTTTGAGCTCGTATTTTTTTTATTTTTCTCATTTAAATTATTCCTTATGATTTTACCTTTCATTAAAAAAAAAGCTTGTAGCCTCTTCTGGTTGCCAAGTTATGCACTTTTAAACCGCAGCGTGCAAGTTTACTCTCCCGCCTCGGCTAAGCGTCGTGGTCGATCTCATCGAGCTTTCCTTCCCTGTTGAATATTAAATATTTTGGATTCATATTCAGTTGCAGCGGAGTAAATTTTGCACTTTATTTCAGTTTCATTTAAGGTTTCGAAAGAATGGAACCCTCTCGTGCCATTAATTGTCTGAGCTTGCAAAAACCGA
>JAAAKG020151767.1:0-31279 GCA_010014905.2 Druon quercuslanigerum
AGTTCATGAAAAATTGATTATAGGCACCATTTACAACAACTTCCCACTCGTAACTTTGGGGTCCTCGAACTTTTCATGTAAAATTATTCAGGCCCACCGTGACAAAGTAAAGTGGAAATCTTATATAAAATAGTTATGTGCCCATAATTATACTCTTAAGTTAAATTGAAGTTTCTTCAATCTGAACTGAGACACTTCTTTATAAAGTTTTATTATTTAAATTATGGATATAATATTAATAAAATTAATTAATGATATTACAGTTTTTACTATTTTATTCTAGAAATTTATCAGCAAATTTCAACATATTCAGTGACATAAAAAATGAAAAAGTTAAGATTAAAAAATATATTTTTATACAGATAAAATTTTTATTTCTTCTAATTAAACTGCGAAGGAAACATATATTTAGTGAAATGTAATCCGTATATTTCTGTATAACATAACATAGGAACTGAATATTCTAGGTTTTCGCATTGAGATTATATTGCAAGATCGTATTATTCGTTAGAGCATAGTTTATGATCTACCAGAATTATTTTTCTCCATTATAATTTTATACTTCCGTATAATTTTTTACGACTGGATATATTTACGTTCTCTAGTTCTATATTTACGATTATATTAAATAGGCAGTGTCTATGTCAACCGAAAAATTCGGCTATTTTTACCAAAATGTTGATACAAATAATAACTTCTCTAAGTCCCGCATAGAAAATCTGGGTTCATTTTGAATCGAATACTGACCCTAAAAATTGAGACGCAACATTTTTAGTCAAGCAGGACTTGAATTTAATTTTTAAACAAAAGAAAAGTAGATGAAGTTGCGCCGGCAACGGCTGATGTAAAGCCTGAAAAAAGGCGCAGCAAAAGCAAGACTAGCTTTTTTTGTGCGCTATTCACATCGAAAAAATCTGGCTATTCGTACCGAACTTTCAACACCCATATACAGTCTTATTTTTATAATATTATAATTATCATATTCAATTTTTATATTACATTAATATTATTTCCGAATAATGTTTCTATTTGGAATCAAAAATTTCCAGGGAATATGAAACCGAATTCATAATTTTATTTATTATTATAATTAAATTTCCAAAAGTTTCCAGTATTACGATTCAAATGCTGAAGAAATTTGTTACCAAAATTTATAAAGTTGCTAAATTGGTAAAAAATATTCTGGACTTATCTAATTAATAATTATCTCTAATAATAAGCTCTGTTTGATGAAAAGAAAAATAAACATTAACCGAATCTCCATGATTAAATTTAGAATCATAAAAGAATAGGAAGACGTTAATGAAAAAAGATCTTGATTGCTCTTCTCATGAACCTAGATCTTCTCGACTCTTGTGCAAGGGATCCTACTTTCTGGTATCCGATGATGATCGTATAATCCGGTGTGCCGCAATCAATTGGTGGGGTGACGTACCAAGAATTTATACATTCTCCACGTGTCTCTCACCAATTTCGCTTCCTGAGCCTAATTCATTCTCAAATCTAAATGTCACCACCAGACCTTTCTTATTCATCCTTGCGAAATCGCACTAATAGTTTCTAATTTGCTTGGAAAATATGCAAAATTCCTAAAGATTTTTAAATTACCTCCACAGCACTGAAATTTTCAAAACTGATTCCAGAACACTTAATGTTTTTAAATTGCTATTAAAGAATCTAAAATTTTTAAGCTGCTACCTAAGTACCCAAGCTTGCCAAATAGAAGATATCTATAGTTAGTCTACTATTTCTGAATTAGCACATAAATATCTAACCTTCAAACACTCCTCAATTCATTTTCAAAAGATTTTTAATCGTTACAAAGTTTCACAAATTTACATCAATGGTTCCTAAACTGCCAACCAAAGATTCCAACATTTCTAAACAGATTTTCGAAGTTTTTCACGTTAGTACCCAAATATTTCCCATTCGCACCAAAGTTACCAAACTGTCATCACTGGTACCTATCTTTTTAAACTGTTTTCCAAACAGGTACCCAAAGATTTCGATTATGCCAAACCTTCCAAACAGAAACCCAAAGTTCCCAACGTGTTCAGCATTCCTAAATTGGCATTCACTTGATTCGCAACACCTCGGACTTCCGAGGAAAGTTTCTTCCTCTTAACTTCCGTTAAATCGGTGTTAATGAGACTCACCACGTGTGAGACATGGAGAATAACGGTGAAATCGATGATCAGCCGTCTTGCTCTGTTAGCAAAGGTAATCACGACTTTCTCTCTCAAGGAGTGAAGAATAGGACTCACCAGCTGTTGACTCCGTTGTTATTGTCGTTGCACTTTCTATCCTCGCCTCCTGGGACCAGGCACTGGTTCACTCGCGAGGGTTCAAGGGGTCGTCATGCTGCGTGATCGGTACCGAACCTTCAAGGATCGGTCCATGAAATAAGAGGGTAACTCGTCACCGGGGTAACTAAGGTTGTCGCTAAACAGCTGGTTGAGTTCCTGTCAAATGTTCTCTCAACGGATTCGCGATCTGCTGCGGTATCGGTATATCGGCAAGGTGAAAGCCGAGAACAGCGACTGGCCAAGCTAACCAGCCATCCAGCCGATCAGACCGACCGTCAGGAGGGAACCCGCGAAAAGGTAGGAGCGAATAGTCCCCTCTCTGGGTCTCCACAAGGTACTTTCACAAGCGCCAAACTGGGTTGAGCAGAATCGAGCCGAGCAGCGAGGCGACTTGTAGTACAAGACGTGCCCAGAGGCCCAAGTACCGTTCCTCGAGACTTGGTAGAAGATATATACACTGCGAATCGTATAAGTATCAAGACACCTTTTTTAGTTTTTTGTCAAATGATGTACTTTGAGGATTCCCTCTAAAGGGACGTAGGATGAATTTTTTGTTTGGAAGGGGTAGGAAGGGTGAAGAAGTAAGAGTTGAATGACCCCAGGTTGAAAGGCTTATATTACTTTTTTAAGAATTTGTTTTTTGGAAAATGCAAATTGCAGCAGCCTCTAGAATTTAAAATATCATCGACAGGACTAAAGGCATTTTAATTTTAAATTTTCCAAGCCCTTTAGTCTGCACATGCCCAGCCATCTAACTTAAAATGCTGGAAAGGTCCAACAGTACACGTACATCTTTACATATAAGGGAGGTGCAGATGAAGTTCTTTTCTCTGAATTGGCTATGAGGGATGTTAGGAAGTTTATTATTTCTAATATTTCTTAGAAAAAATAGAAAATTTGGTAAATCAGCACATTGGATGGCCCTAATGTAGACTTTTTTTTGTTATGTGCTCATTCGTCGATTTAAGGGTTGAAAACCAACCTTAAACTGTACCCACAAATTTTTTTTTAATATCAAAAAAGATTTGGAATTTTTTAACCAAACAAACGTCACTTTATTTCATAAAATAAGACGCTTATTAGAACATATTTTTTATGCCGAGGGGTTGCCATCCTATTTTTTAGACGGGTGAATGTGATTTTCGTACACTTTTTGTATACAGAAACTTTCAAATCAGCTGAATTTCACTGTACATTGTATTGTTATTAGTAACATTGAAAATTAAAGTTGACATATTTCAGGGTTTTTGAAAAATATGTATTGCAAGGAATGATTTACCTCCATACTTAATTTACTACTTCCCTATATGTACCTCACTGATTTTCTTCGTTTAGTAATATATTGCAGTACATAAAAAAGTAGTAGACCCGTATTTTTTACGTGGTAATTCCTCAATTTAATGTGTGAAAACCACCCTTAAAATTTACCTCAAAAACAGTTTTTCTTTAATACCTCAATATATCTTACAAAAGTACGCTCATTGGAACCTACTTTTTATGCCGAGGGATTGCAATCCTTTTTTTACAAGGGCGAATGTAATTTCTTTATATTTTTTATAGAGAAAAATGTATGTTGTGCTCTCATTGCGAAAATTAAAAGTTGACATGTTTCAAGGTAAAAAAAATCCGTTGCACGGGGTGATTTGTTCCTAAAGTTAATTTATTGCGTTTAGTAAGTTAATTACATCATAAGTTTTACATTTTAATCGTGCAAAGTTTATTCTAACATATATTTTGAAACAAAAATGAAACAATATAAGCACCCT
This sequence comes from Druon quercuslanigerum, assembly GCA_010014905.2. NCBI lineage: Eukaryota > Metazoa > Arthropoda > Insecta > Hymenoptera > Cynipidae > Druon > Druon quercuslanigerum. Next base: position 4,073 of record JAAAKG020151767.1, read on the forward strand.
TAATTTTATGAGGGTTTACAGTCACAATAAAATTTACTGTTATTAGATTGTCTATAAAAACTGTTTTCTTTTGTTTTCGAATTTACTTGTAGACTGATATTTCATCAATATGTCAATTTTTACTACGGCACAATTATGCTATTTCATTTTTAAGGTAAAACATATGCCTGAATAAGCAATAAATTTTGTTTAAAAAAACCCAAAACATGTCAACTTTAATTTTTTATTTTCTTAACAACAGTACAATATACAGAAAAATACAGCTGATTTGAAAGTCTCTGTATAAAAAAATGAAGTCTTATTAACCATTTAAGAAATAAGGGTTGCAACCTCTCGGAATACTAAATATTTCTCAATGTGCTTTTTTAATATGTCTGCTAATCTTTTATGTATTACCACATATTAAAAAATGAAGAATATCGATGAAGTACACCTCGGGAAGCAATACATTAATTGTAGGGGTTAATTTACCCTTTGCAATGCATTTTTTTAAACACCCATAAACATGTAAACCTTAATTTTTAATTTTCTCATTACAATTAAAATGCACAATGAAGTTCAGCTGATTTAAAAGTTTCTGTATAAAAAAGGTAAAAAACATCACATTCACTCTTGTAAAAAATAAAAGTTGTAACCCCGCGGCATAAAAAATATGTCCCAATGAGCGTCTTATTGTAAAAAATAATCAGAGGTTTATTTGGTTAAAGCATTCTCATTCGTTTTCGAGATATTAGAGAAAAACTATTTTGGGTATGAACGTTAAGTTTGGGTTTCATCCCTTCAATTCGACGAATTAGCACGTAATAAATACATGTCCACAATTTTTGTATGTACTACAACATATTACGGAATGAAGAAAATCGGTGAGGTACACCTCCAATACTTTACTTGTAACAGATGATGTTACATTAGCACCCCCCCCCCCCCGAAGGGAGGCCTTGCTTATTAAAATTAACTGGAAGAATTTTATAAACTGGATTTCACCTTGTATTTAGGGAAATTTCTTGATTTCTTGATTTACTTGAAACATATGAGAATTATTGAATTTTCTTGCCTCATTTTATCGTGAAATGATATTATTCTTTGAAAAATCGGTCACTATTATTGTAAACAAACTTCGAGAAGTCTCTGTGAACGATGCAATGTAATTAGGGTAAAGTGCTATTATTGTCCGCATTGTGACCGTATAGGATGGGATCTCGAAATGTGGTGTAAAGTTAGGAGGTATTTTCGGGTCAGATATATTCTTGTCTTCGAGCGCGTGCTGGTATGACAATCGCGGGGAGGCTTCCATAAACCACGAGGCCCAATTTTGCCTCCTTTTTCTTTTGTTTTGTACAGAATTCATCTTTTTGGTTAAAAAATTTAATATTTGGGTTAAAATTTTTTATTTTGTGTAGTAATATTTTTAAACTTATTATTATTTTCAGTAAACATTTTTCTGTTTTCTAGCCATGCGTTTTTTTAAACACCTAAGTGTAAAACCACGTGGCTCGGACTTGCCCCCCCCCCCATGTAGACCAACGTGACTTTTCGTCGACACTACAAAGGAACCACGTGTTTTATGGAAGTCCCCTAATGGTCATACCGGCCGTGGGCGACGCGACGGTAGTATGTGTGGTTGTGAGGTGCCCGACAGGGTGTTGTGGCCTTCGGAGCGTGCCTTGTGTCTCTAGAGGTGGTACCTGACCGAAGGCCTCGAAGTGTACCGCGGGAGCACTGACTGGACCGAAGGTCTCGAAGTGTGCCTCTGGAGGTGAGGCAGGACCAAAGTCCAGAAGTGGACCTCCGGAGGTGTGACGGGACCGAAGATCTCGAAATTTACCTCGGGAGGTGGGACGGGACCCAAGTCCCGAAGTGTGCCTCTAAAGGTGGAACCTGAACGATGGTCTCGAAGTGTGCCTAGGGATGTGTGACGGGAAGGAAGATCTCGAAGCGGGCCTTGGGAGGTAAGACGGAATCCAAGTCCCGAGTCCCAAGTTTCTAGTCTCTAGAAAGTCTCTAGAGGTGGGACCTGGCCGAACGTCTCGAAGTTTACCTCGGGATGTGGGACGGGACCAAATATCTGGAAGTGTACCACGAAAGGTATGACGGGACCCAACTCCTGAGGTGTGCCTCTAGAGGTATTCGAAAGTCTCGAAGTGCGCCTCTGGAGGTAAGACGGTACCCAAGTCCCGAGGTGGGCCTCTAGAGGTGGGACCTGACCGAAGGTCTCGAAGTGTACCTCGGGAGGTGGGATAAGACCGAAGATCTCGAAGTGTGCCTCTTAGAGGTATGGTGAGACCGTGAGTCCCCTATTGTACCTATATGACGGAAGAAGGGGCGAAGGAGATCAGGATCAAGCAGAACCAAGTAATCCTAGGAAAAAGACAGGATGACTATGTAAGCTTTCGCGACGTGGATGAGTGAAAACCACTGTAAAGATTGTGAATTCATTGGAATAAAGGACACCTAAATATTGTTTTAAAATCAAAAGTGGTCTCGTAATTTGTCCTTCCCGCCTCTCATTCGATTTTCGACAGTGGAAACGTCCCGGCTGCTAAAAACAACATATTACAGAATGAAGAAAATCAGTGAGGTACACCTCAAGTACTTTCCCTGTAACGGATGGCGTTATAATACCCTCAGAAACCCACATTGAAGACTCAATTGGTTGAAATTGAGTAGAAGGATGTTAAAAATTTGATTTCTTCCTTCGCTGGTAATAATGAAAAATGTTCTAGTCCTACATCTCATCTTAAAGGTAAGTCTTCGTAGTATTTTTGCTAAATTTTGAAGATATTTTTAGAATTTTTTCCCCTAGAATCAGATAAAAGGATCAAACGTGGTCCAAAAAAGTCGGGAAATTTCAAAAATCTGAAAATAATTACAAAAATTTCTTAAAAATCATTATTTACCATATTTTAATACTTTTTTATATTATTTATTAAAATATTTTCTAAATTTGTTTAATTATACAGTGAGTACAACCATTATTAGAAGTATTGCGACTTTTTTGTACTCGACCCTAGGGTAGAACCTAGGACAAAAAATCTACAAATATCTTATCAATTTACTAAAATACTACAGAGACTTATCTTTAAAATTAGAGAAAAGACTATAAAAAATATGCATTGCTTCTAAAGCGAATGCAATTTTTCAAAAACAATGATTAGACGCAAAATTTTATTAACATTCACGCTATTAAAGTAACAAGAAAAAAATTTAATATGTTTTGTTTAATTAATTCCTATAAATCGGTATTGGTAAAAAATCAAAGGCATTAACTATTTAAACGCTTTTTTCAGAATTCTAGAACTTTTCTAGATTTTGCAGGTTATTTAGTAGCCCTGAAATTCATAAACTGATACCACCATATCGAAAGTCACTAAATTACGAAGTTCCCGATGTTTACTAATCGTCATCCCAAATTACTTTATTGATACTACAAAATTAAATTGTTTTAAATATGTCTTTATATTTGTAAATAGTAATGCAATTTTAAAAATTATTAGTGTAAACCAATTTTGGTAAATCGCCATAAAAAAAATTATAAAAGTTTAATGTAATCCCAAACTTTTTCGACTCAAAACAATTTCGAGCCACTAAAATACTCTTAAAAAATAGTACCGTTAAAAGAGTTATCGACCCTTCTTTATCACCAGTTCCGGGCTATTTGCGAGATGTCAGGTGAACAATCGTTTTTGAAACCGTATAGATATATGTATAATATACATACTATATTATTTACGGTCATCCCGGAACTGATGCGGGGCCTGAGCTTCGGTCTCGTTTGATGATTCAAGTTTTTTATGATTGTAGGTGGTGATGGTGTTGGGTGATATGGTGTATGTTGCTAAAAGTAAGAGAGTAAAGGCCGAGAGATTCCCGTGAGGGGGTTTGATTTATGTTATATGGGATCTGGTTGAATTTTTCTTGTATGGGGAATATGGGGTTCAACCCGGGTGGTAAGATATGGTATATAGTGGGTGTTGTGTGCTTTCGCTGAGTTTGAATATCTTACTTTGAGAACATAGAATTGATAGGGAGAATTTGTGAGGCAAAGAATATTGTACTTGGATTCTTGTTTATCAGGTTACAATATCGTGAATCTCAAATATTAATGTCTTGTTGAAGACTTCAATTCTGAGAATAAGGAAGAATACAATGCTCACGTAAGAAATATTTCTTTAATAAGTAAAATCTAAAAGTTTGTTCGAATAAAAATTAACAAAAATTTCAGTTATAATGATTAAAAATGCAAACTATTATTTTCGTCTATTAAAATATAATTTTTTTCTCCGTATCTATCGTGATGCAACCTCTCTTGTGTGCTAAAGACTGTTTGATGTTTACAAATGCTGTGTAAATATTATATGCACACTTGCTTTATATATTTGTTCGTTTAGCTTCTGGACTATTTGCCTTCTCAAAACATTTACTTTTCTGATATTTCAAACAAACCGTTTCATAAAAATGAAATAAGAATATAAGAATCTCACTGGCAAGAAAAACGATACAATATATAAAATAACAAAATTGCGAAAGTCGTTAAAAGGTGTTTTATAGTTTCTTCAATATATGCGAATACTCCCTCTCTTAATAGTTCAAGAAAGGATTTTCAAATGTCAATTCATGAAGGAAAGGGATATATGGTAAGCATAGAAGATACAAGCGCCTATTAATAATTTAGTAAAAATAGAGCTTTTGACGTTTTCTTCACTCTTTGCTTAATTATAACGTTCGACTTCTTGCGGTTTTAATGACCCTCTCTATCCCACTTTTTGTTGTGACTGAATAGCCATATTAGTCACACAATATTATTGCTTGGGGGCGTTCAATTATTGTTTAACGCCTTTTTCTGTGGACGTAGCCCCCCCCCCCTTCCGACACACACACAAAGGATTACGTATTCCTTGAACAGCCCCACGTTAAAATGTTAAAAAACAACGTACAGAATAAGGGGTTCTTGAAAACAAAGATTAGAAAATCATAAATAATAGATCAATAATAGACAAAAAGTAGAGGTAATTTGTGAACAAAAATTTTATGAAAATCAAAATTACACAATATACAAAAATTGTCTCAGTCCTTAATTTTATTAATGCGAAAATCTTCACTATCGATTACGCTTTAAAACAAACGTATTCGTCGAGTTTGTAAAACATTCAGAATATTTACGAATTAATTGTAGCCATAAACAGATCCAAAATATTTATCACACAAATTTTTATATTTTGCATATGATTTGTATTTTGGAATTGTTTCATGAACACTTAATTTAATTCCTATACTTTTGAAGCAGAATTAGGCTTATTTAATTAAAAATAACTAAAAAACAAAAATGAAAATTTAATTGACCCACGTGAGATGCAATCTAAAGATAATTTTGCATATCTCACGTTTTCCCAATTAACTTTTAAGTATGAAATCATATACTTAACTCTATCTCAGTTCTTTCTCAAAAAGTTTCTCCAAAAAAATAATCAGTCACACAACAATTTATTATCTTGAGTCGATAGAAAAAATTCTTAACTAAGATCGTTGAGAATCCCTACATTTTGCATTTTTTACTTTCTGTTGTGAAATCTAGATGATTGTTGTCATTTTAGAAAAAATAGTAGTTCGTATACTTCCACAAGATTTTTTTCTTCTAATTTTTCAATCTAGACTTTTAAACTGAAAACGAATTTTAAAAAATGGAAAAAGATCGATCAAAATTTGGAAGGATTGTAAATCCTTGTTAAATAGATGAGACCATAAATTAATTTTTTGAACTTCCTTGCTCCGTAAAATAAAAAAGGTACTGTCTAGTATTACGGAATTTTCACACGCAAGGGTGCTAGATTGGACGATTTATCGCAAATTACATGATTTTGAATCAGCTCATTATTACGTTCTGATGAAAAAAAATTGAGGGAATCGTCCGAAATACAGGTATTGGACAATTTATTTGTTAAATTTGGGCGACTTGGTCCAAGTTCCATGTAAGTAATTTTGGAAAATTTGCAAATTAAACAAATAACTCGCAGTAATTGTACCGAAATTTAATATATTACCATTAAGCGCCAAAGAAACCTGGTAAGCGAAAAACCTACTTAGCCAACAGCAATTTTAAAAAAGTCAGAGAATTTTATTTGGTCATAAAAAGTAAAGGATTTAGAAAAAAAATCTTGCAAAGAACGAGAGTTTCTATAACTTTAAATAACTGTCAAGCAAAATAAATTTGAAAATTTTCAATTTTCATTTGAAATTGTTTTATTCCGTTTATAAAAGATTCTAGGTTAAAAATGTTACAAGTTTAAGAATCTAGTCATTAATTATTATTGGCCAGAGCAAATTAAAATTTATTTGCCTAGTATTTATATTTCTTTCATTTTGCAGTTGCCTCCTCCTTAAGATTTTTTTAGTTATACATTTTATTATTTGTTTAAAAGTTCAACAAACTTGTTTAAAAAACATTCTTTCTGGTCGAAAATTACACTATTTTCGAAGAAAATTTACTTTTGTTTAAAATTCATATTTTAATGTTAAAAAGTCTAAATAAAATCTTTCACTGAAGAAAATTCAAATATTTTTTTTGAAAATTTGTCTTTAATTTCAAAATTCATCTATTTTAGTAGAAATTGCAACATTTTTGAATAATACTGCAAGTTTTTAATTGAAAATTTAACACTTTTGTTAGAAAGGTGTCAAAAAATTCAGCTCTTTTGCTAAACATCCAACTATTTTGTAGAAAATTAACTTGTTGAAAATTCCTCTCTTTGGTTGAAGGTTTAATTATTTTGTTGAAAATTGATATTTTTAAATTGAAAATTCAACTGTGTGGGTTAAAGTTAAACACCATTTTTGGAATGTTTTATTTTTTGAATGAAGGTTTATCTTTTTGTATGGAAATTTAATAACTTCGTTAAAAATTATTTTTTTTCTGCTGAAAACTTATATTTGCTCATTAAAAATTCAAATTTTATGCAGAAAACTCTTCTTTTGGCTTGCAGATTCAACAATTTATATGAACCTTTCTTTCTCTCTTGATTGAAAAATCTTTATTTGTTGAATACTCGTCTTTTTTGTTAAAATTTTTAAAAATTTAATTTAATCTTTTTCAGTTAAAATATCAACCATTACACTTTTTTGTTGAGACTGCGTCTTTTTAGTATGAAAATCCGATTATTTTGTTAACAATTTAATTCATTTGTTGAAAATTCAATTATTTTGCAAAACTGTCATCTTTTATGGTAGAATAATGTTATTTTTTGTGTTTAAAATAAAAGTATTTTAGAGTTATAAATTTTTATTTGAGAATTTGCTTTATTTCGTTTAGAAAAGATCTTAAAATCACAGAATTTTGAAAATAAATTTTTACTCTGGAATGCATGTATTATCTGAAATATAACAAATTTCTTTTAGTTTCATGTGCCATATTTTATTATTTTTGGAAACCATACATTACGTAATATCCGTCACGTAATTAAAATATGGTCCCGTACATCTTACTAACTCGCTGATGCTACTATTGATAATACTATTATTAATAAATAATATTACTATTAATATTATTTTTATTAGCATGAACCATAATTTGCATCTTACTTTGCGCTTTGAAAGAAATTGAAGAAATGGAAACATTAGGACAGTTTTGAGGTTATGTTGATGAGGGGGTTCCCCCAAGTAAACGAGTCGAATTGTTGGAAATGGATTTGAAAAACCGGTTGTACAACCCGTTGTTGCAAAAGAAGTCTGGGAACGGGAAAGGCGTCGGATAGTGTTCCTCAATAGTTTCGAGGGGGTCAAATAAGGTAGACAGGTACGAACATTTTCGTAAGAGAAGCCCCAGACGGAGAAACTCGCAATACTAGACAATACGTAAAACAATACCTTCTCAACGGTCCTTCGAGAGATTCAAGGTATCGCCCAAATCCGAATGATGTTTTTTAGCACTCATATCCAGCATCGCACCAAAATCAGGCTTCAAATTCGAAATAGACAAGTCCTCCGACATCATACTATAATTTGAACTCTCCCCCAAATCTTTTTTCCTCTCTCCTCCATAATCCTCCATTACATTTCTATTTTGTTCCTGCAACGATGGAGGAGAAGAGGAGATTTTATAGGAACTTGGAATCGAATCCATCAAAGGATAATCACTAGATCTTCTATCACTTCCATCCTGCATGTCCGAACTTTTGCCAAGTGGGCCAAAAAGATTGGCGATATTTCTCACGTATGAGGAAGATGCCTTCGTAAAATCATTGAAAGAGAATCCCGAAAGTTTGGCCAACTCACTCGGCGAAAAATTTGCGAGCTTCGATAAATCTGGGAACTTTGCCATCTGCTGGGTTAAACAATCAGTCAGTGGATAATCCGATGCTCTCGATTTTCCCGGATCCATACTTGAAGAATTAAGAGCCTTTGAAAAATCGGTTGGTGTATATTCGTAATCGTTCTTGGAATTTTTTAGGGAAACCGTAAGTTCACCCGCTCTGAACGAGGGGATTGAATCAGGTTGGAGGTGATGAGATTGTTGCTTCAGAATGTCATGTTTCAGCAGGTTGCTTTCTGAAGAGGAATCTTTTCCTTGGTGATGATGGGATGCAAACTGCTTTGTTATCGAAGCAACTGTGCTGGTGTTTTCGGGTTTGAAATTTACTGGTGCAAGGAAAATATTTCCTGCGGGATTCAGCGAACTAGATTGAAGAAGCTGTTCTGTGGCGAGGGGGAATTTCATCACGAATGGTTCCGAAGAACCGTCGTCTGATCCAGGACAAATCATTTCTCTGATCACTTCCCAATATGATCCGTTTGTTCGATTTCGCGCAGGAAGTTTAGATTGCAAAGAACTCTGAAAAATAAAAAATAAATCCGAACTCTAAATTGAAAATCTTCCGAAATATAAGTGATTCTAATTTTGAAAACTTTCAGATTTAAAGTGAAATGATGTTTGAAAGTTTCTCGATTTGAAATAAGAAATCATTGTATCAATCTGTTAGATAGCCGATATCTCAAGTAAAAAATGAATTATTATCACTATCCTTACTAATCTCACTTACCCTCAACCTTTCAAGATAAGTTGTACTGCCGTTAAATATCGCTTTAAAATCAATACCTCCTTCCAGTTTGTAATATTCGATACATTTTTTCTGAAATTAAATTCAAACAAGTTTCATCAATTTAAATATACCTATAATTAGAGCTAGTTACAATTGATAATATTTATTCTTCTCTAAATTGAGTGCGGAAGTTTTCATTTGCTTACAATTTCATCTAAAGCATCTTGAGCAAGGAAGTGTTCCTGTGATAACGTGTAGCTTAAAAGCATTGGCCGTGGATATTCGTGGGGTCTATTTTCTGGCGGAGGTAAAGACCAAAATATATTGAAGTTGGACTCGTAACAGTTGCCATCAGTATTGTAAGGAGCTGTAATAAAAGTGTAATTTACTATTCATTTCAATAGGCATTAGAATTGCATGCGTAACTAAATAAATTATAAAAATGCGATGAACTATCAGTGTATTCACAATGGATGTATTAAAGTGTGCCTATTTTATTATTACTTTTCTATAATCCGCATAGGCATCAAATAAATTTGCTTCTTCATGAAAAGAGGTTTTTGAATAAAAGCAAATAACTAATACTTTCAATAATTTCCAATATGTTGTTTGTGTCTTGCCAAACATTTTATTTCTAGAAAATCAGTAGGACCATCAAAAGTTCAATCTATGTGCCTTGTTATAAGGAGCAACTTTTTAAGTTACAGTAGTGTTATATTCCAAATATGACAAAAGTTTGGCTCATATTAACAATAAGAATGAACGATTCTTTTGCAACTTGAAAAATAGCTACTGATAGATCGCGGTGATTCAGTTATACGTAACTTAAGTCAAGTTGAGGAACTATAACGAATTTTTTTAGTATATACATAGGAAATTAAAAAAATGCGTGAAATATTTCAGAATTTATTGTGAATTCAAGCAACTTTCATTGGAAAAATTTTCAGACATGTACTCATTTTCTCATTTATTGCTAAGCTGCAGAAGGCTGGTTCCCTCTTCAGTATGGTAGGGCGGGGTCAAAAGTGCAAAAATTCACTTTTCATAACATTGTGTTTAAACAAGATTAGGTATTGCCTTGGTTTTCACCTTAAACTATATGTAAGACAATAAAGTTCCAAATTATAATCATAATAAACTTATGTGCATTCCATCTATGCTGTTATATATTTTTTTCTAAACACTGTCAAATGGTACTTCTTGCTCCACACGTAGTGCGGCAGATTTATTGGCGATATAGCGAAAAGTACCGAAAAAAAAATATTTTTAAATTTAAATTTCACAAAAAGAACGTTGCATGACACTGAATCCATTGCTCACATGGGTTGTTTTCAGAGTAAGTTTTACAACCGGAAGACGACAATCAATGTTTTTTCGACATAGTGATTGTGAAATAGCCTAATGCCATACAAACTCTGGAGTAGAAAGTGCCACTTGACACTTTTTACCGCCACATATTCCCATTATTCACAATGAACATTTCTGAAACACAAATTTTTCTGAATAGTGCGCTACCTGCACTACAAAAATACATAACTACGCATCAAATTACAGCTACTTAATGGCAATGACCCGTTAGAAAAAAAACTTAACTTTAGCCACGATCTCAAAAACAGCTTTTTAGCGTCTACCAACAGCTATCAGGAGTTTATGGCGTTTGGAGCGATCGACGGCAAATGTCGGATCGAATAACTAACTATTTGTTTCTGTATTGTCGCATGTCCCACCGTTCTCCGAGGTACTTTTGACCCCGCTCTACCCTACGAAACACAAACCAACCATGGCTCTTTCAGTTCTAGCTTTGTCTTCATGCTTCGCTTCAAATGATCAAAGTCGGGTGAGATTTACGTTATAACTAGATTCACAACCTTACGACAAATTGGCTAATTGTTTTGGACGTGATTTTCAACCGCGGAAAATATTTCTCGCATTAAGATGATATTTGCGTGTATACTTGAAACAATGAGTAATACAATCAACAGCATAGCCTCGGATTGGATTGAAACTTTGCTAGACGAAAGTCATGCCCTCGGAAAAGTTTCAGACTATCGTTATGAACTATGCCATTTTGAGGAGTAGATACTGAATCAAATGATAGACAAGAAGACGATCTGATGATGAATGCGAGAACAAAACAGCATGTCAAAGAGTAGACATTTGTATCCCTCAGATTTCTGTAGGTTAGAATAAAACTGGGAATCAAAAGATTATTTATTATTGCATGCTTTCTGGGTAAGTTCAAATTATATTCTAGGTACTTGCGATCAAGGGGAAAGAATCATTCTACTAGGAGATATGAAGGGATGGTTGGAGTGTAATGCGAAGGTATTGACAGGATGCTAGGTTAGCCTATACTTAGAAAAAGGCTGGTTTATTGAAAATACTTTGTTCCGACATAAAATTATCCACTTGCACCCTTAAAGTAGAGGTGAAAGCTACAATATGATTAATTTTATTGTCGCGGATGAGAGACTAAGAGGGTTAGTAAGAGACACAGGGGTTATGAGAGATTCTGAATGTGGACTGGATCATTACCTCTAAGTTTTGAAAATGAACTTAGATTAAAGATGGAGGAGAAAGAGGAATAAAAAGATGAACCAGACGTGAATCAAAATAGACATTGTGCAGCAATCAGAAGTGCTAATAGAATTTAATAATAAGGTGCACGATGTCTTTAATAACGTAAACTGGACGATAAAAGTAAGTAATAAAAATGTAGAGGGTGATTGGACACAAAAAATACCAATTTACAACCTGTGATTAATTTTTAACTAATCAACTGGAATAGATTAATTTTAAAACATAAAAATTAATTTTTAACAACAAATTTTCTCTTTCAACGAAAAGGATGAATTAAAAAAAACATAGCGAATATTTAATTGAAATACTTGAATGTTCAACCGATAAGAATACTTTTCTATAAAAAAGACTACTTTCGAGCAAAATCAAATACATGAGTTTTCAAAAAACGAAAAAAATACCAATTCTCAACCAAATAATTGAATCTTGATGTAAACAAATAAGTTCAACGCATAAATTTTTAACACCAATGATACATCTTCAACTAGAATAGATTAATTTTAAACCAAAAAATAATAAATTTACAACTAAAATGATAAATAATTAACTGTAATAGTTGACTGTCAATTAATAAAAAATTACTTTTACCAAAAAATACGACTTTTCAACTAAAAAAGATCGTTTTTCCGTGAAAAAATGAACCGTTAAATTTTTATTTGAAACAAATTAATGTTCTACCAAACTGAATGTTTAACTAGAATACTTAAATTTCCTATTAGACTCATTAAATTTTAGATAAAGAAAAAGTTCATTCAAAACGAAAAAAATTAACAAAATACTTCAATTTTTAAGTAAATAGTTAAATTTTCAGTAAAAAAATCATTTTCATCCAAGGAAAACACCTAATTTTTCATGAAACAGATGGATTTTCAATTAAAATTATGTATCTTCAACGAAAAAGTTCATTTTTAGAAAAACAGTTTAACTTTTATCCAATTAATTAAATTTTTATTTAAAAAAAGAAGAAACTTGAACAAAAAATGTAGTAGTTGATATTTCAAAAAAAAAAGATGTTAATTTTTAATAAAAAACAGTTGAATTCAACAAAAAAAAACGACTTTTTAACATGAGTTGATTTTCAATACAAAAAAGAATAATTTTCAACAAAATAGTTCAATACAGTAATATAAAGCTACTTTTACCAATGAAGAGTTATTGTTATTTAATTTTATATTGGAATAAAAAAATGAGCACGCTCTCAAAAAATTCCCTGATTATTCCAGGATTTCCAGGTAGGGTAGGCACACTGAATATCAATTTTCAACAAAAAATGGAATAGTCCTAATTTTTTTAAATAGTTAAATTTGCGAAAAAAAATACTCAAATAGTACATAGGAAAATTAAATAGTTAAATTTTAAACCAAAAAGGTGAATTTTCACCAAGGAAAATTAATTTGTGTAACAATACGATTTTCCGACTAAAAAAGATATTTTTTCAAACAAAAAGTGAATAGTTAAATTTACGTTTAAAACAAAGTAATTTTAAGCTAGAGATGGATGTTTAACTAAATTGATGGAATATTCAACTAGAATAATTACTTTTTCACATAAAAATAATAATTAAAAAAACAATTTGCAACAAATTATTTGAAGTTTCAACTGTAATAATTAAATTCTCAGTACAAAAAATTAATTTTCAGCCAGGAAAAAAAAAATTTTCAACAAAATTGCTCAGTTTTTTATAAAATAGATGAGCTTTCAATTAAAATGATCAACCTTCAACAACAAAGATTATTTTTTAACAAAAAGGTTTGACTTTTAAAGAAGCAATACAATTTTTCATTCTAGACGGCTTTTCAACCTTAATTGAATTTCTAACTATGAAGAAATGTTCTGTCTAGAGAGAAATTATTTTCAAACAACTGGTAAATTTACAACAAAATACATGCACTGTCAACGAGGTACTTGAATTTTCAACTAAAAATGATCAATTTTTAATAAAAAGTAGAAGTTAAGTTTTCAGTTTAAAAAATTAATTTGAAAAAAACGAGTTTTTAACAAAAAAGTTCAATACAGTAATATAAATCTACTTTTAAAAATGGAGAATCATGTTTATTTAAATTTATATTGCAATTCATAAAAAAAATTAAGCAAGCTCGCGAAAAAGTTTCCTGGCTAAAAAAAGTCCTTGATATTTCCAGGCGCTTCCAGGTAAATAAAAAAGATAAAAAAGAAAAAGGGCTGTTATAGTTTTAATAATTTAACTGTATAATATTTAAAAAGAAAAGGAGAAGTTTTCGAGAATAGGAGAAAAAGGAGAAACTTGGGGGAATAGAAAAAAGACTGTGAGCCCTGAACACGAGAGGATGCCGGTGAATTTTATTTCGCGTGATCAAAAATGCCTGCTTCTATACCTAGATGCATAATATGCATTACCAATCAAAATATTGCGCGTCGGCTTACGAGAATCAGAGTAGAAGCATGCGTGTTACTAAATTTCACACCCAAGTATTTTTTATAAATATGGGTGAAATTAAACTCTGAAATCTCCTCTAAAAAGTTTTGAACAGTAGTATATTAATTTAATATTTGCAGTTAAAAAGAAATTCACTGCCATTTGCCGGTAGTCCGATCCAGTAGCTATTCTTGAATATTGTAACGTTATAAAATTAAAACGTAAGTTGTTATCAATTCAAAATCGAACATTTTCAGTAGTTTCATAATATTAAAGAAATATTTCAAATTGGAAACTTACAGCAGATTAGACCAACACAAGGTGTGTAACCATTATCACTTGGGCCTTTCATCTTGATTTGATAGTCAAGTTGTGAATCTACATCCCTTAAAGATGGGGAAGCATGAGTCCGAGGATGAGAGTGATACCAGCCCACTAATATCATTCTTTTCCATTCCATGGCACGTGCAATTTCCGCTTCTACTGCAGCGGCTGCAGATTTATCCTTGCCAGCATATCGACATGGAAATGCTCCCAGTATCGAAAGAGCTATAACATTATATTACATTTTGATGATTCCTGTCATATTATATTTAACAAGAATTCTTCTATGAATAAGAAAAAGACATTGCAATATGTAAGCACAAAGTACGCCTAATTTTAAATATTTCATTATCAGTATCGACTTAATTGTGATTAGATGTAGACAAGAAATTGAGATTGTAGCCGCTTAAAGCGTTTGAAATTTTAAAAAAGTTCGCGAAGTGATGTTGAATTTAAAAACGTTGTACTTTAAAATATTTTAGAAGGTAGAAGTTTGAAAAAGGGACAATATTTCGAAAGGATGAAAAGGAATTGAACTTGCATCAATTCTGAATAAAAGCGTTAAAAATTGAAAAAAAAATAACAAAAGCTTTTAAAATTAAAGCTCTTAAATTAAAATTTTTAAACTTGGACAATTTTATTAAGAATAAGTTTAAATTGTTTATTTATTTCTAATTTGAATCGTTCAAAATTGTACACTTTTATTTTTCATTCAAGCATATCGAAATTGAATGATTTCAGATTAAAATTTCGAAAATAGGACAATTTCGAAATTTTACAAATATTGAATATTTTCCGATTAGAATTTTGAAATTAGATTATTTAAAATCTAAAGAAATGAAAATTGTATTATTTATAATTAAAAGTATTCAAAATTGAATAATTTTAAAATGAAAACTTTGGCATTTTAATCAATTTTATTCGAAAACAGCATGCTATGATAAATATACTATTAATTTGAAGCGATTTTCTTTTTTATCGCCGTTCAAAATGGGAATTTTTTAAATTATTATTCTAATTCAATTATTATTATTATTATTTCAATTATTATTCTAAGAAACGCTCGGAACAAAAAGTTTTAATTTTAATGGGAAATTTAGTACATTGAAAACGTTTAGAAATTACAAATTTTTCAATTTTCAAATACACTCTTCAAAATTCCAGCATTTTTAATTTAATTGCAAAAATTAAACATGTCAAATGAACATTTTAGAATTTAAAAATTGTAACTACTGTTCTGTTTCAGAATTGCATAATTTCTTTAATTTTTATTAAAGAAATTATTCAATTCTGAAACAGAATACTTTTTTAATCTGCTCGCGGCTCGCAAGTTTGACTGCGCGTGTGTAGCAGATCGCGCTTTGCGCTCGATAATATATTTCTCTCGCGCTCCAACGCTCGATAATGTGTTTACCTCGCGCAACATCACGTGAGCAAAAAAGGTTAAAAGCCAATTTTTATATCTAATTTAAGCGAACAATTTTGTTATTTGACGTTGTATTGAATCTCGTGTTTTACCTCTGAAAATTTAATTGCTTTCTTTGTAATGTCCTTTTTCACGATTAAAATAAATACTGCGCCTCTTATCAAAAAATAATTTATAACGAATTTTTCTATCTTTTTTTGGTAAACAACTTTTGTCTATTCATTTGTTTCGTATCTTGTGCCGTTTTTCCAAACACTTTTAATTGTTTTTTAATATTAATTTTAATATCTTGCATAGTTTTACCAAAAACTAGAATTTTTAATTTTAAATAGCATTTTTCACGATTAAAACGAAGAATATTTCAAGTCAAAAATATGGTCTCAAGAAAATTTGTTCATCTTTTTAAGATGAACGATTTTGCTTCTTGACATTTTTTTCACATTTCGTATAGTTTTTTTTTTCTTCTGGAAAAATATAATTTTTATTGATAAAACCAGAACCGCTGGTCCAAAAGGGTTCTTTAACAAACTTTTTCTTTCCTTTTATGTCCTGAAAACGTGTGCCAAACCTCGATTCAATCTGATCAGTCTTCCGAAAGTTATCGTGTCTGCAAACTGCAGACAGACAAACAGGCAACTTCGTAAAAATAATTTTTTTCTGGCTCAGAATGTCTCGAAACGTGGAGATTTTAAAACAACCAAAGAAGTAAAATTTTACACAAAATTATCTTCTCATTAGGTTGAGATTCTAAAACTTCCAATATTTAATGACTGATTCTAAAATCTGCTAATTTTTAAGTTTTGAATTTGAGAAAATATTGTCTTAATTTTTTATTGTTTTGAATTAATTCTGGAGGCATTTCATTCCAAATTGTTTAATTACAAATCCTTTAAACTGAAAACTGTGCAATTATCAAGCCTTTAACTTGATACTCGGCGATTTCGAAGAATTTAAGAAACCATAAAGTTTTGTACGTTTAAGATTGAAAACAAATGAATATAAAATTATCAAATTAAAAACTGACTAGCAAGGTTTTCCATATGAAATTTAACAATTTTTAAATATTTTTAAATGAAATTGTTCTGAAATTTCAAACCAAATAATTTCGAATTTAAACATTTGAAGCAAAAAAAAACTTTGGTCCTAAGTCTTCAAACATTAAACTGTTTTAGAAGTGCGCATTCCAAAATATAACTTTAAATTTAAATTATAGATATTTTACAGATTATAAATATTAAATATATCATTAATAAGTAACACAGTATGTCGTATAATGTAGTATTCGCTCTCTAATAATGATCTAAAGTACAATAGTTATATTATATACTAATAATGCAATCGATTGTTCTTACTATGAGCATTGACGTCCCAGTGTCCTCCCAAGTAACCACAGACTTCTTTGTCAGTTAAATGGCAGTGCAGATCAACAAGAAGAGCTGCGGTTGTGGAAATTGTGACTAGAAATGGTTGTATTTTTCCTAAGGTACTAAAGGACGTCAGTTCCACCATGGTGCTCATATCCCTGGAACGGATGGATGACCACGACGTGAAGCTCGTTTGCGAACGTGAACCTACGAACGTGTCCCTAAGACCCATTCGTTGTTTTCTACATTTTTGTTATGGCAGGTAGGGTAAAACACTCGTAGGAAAAGGAATTTCATTTTACACGCCTGTATGGTACCTCTTTGACGTTGACCACAGCGCTACTTTACACGCGAACTATTGGGTATCTCGGAATAATTAGAGCAATGCTGATGAAAAAGAACAGTGAATATCAAATCATTTTAGGCAAAAGTATTATTTCTAAGGTCTGAAATTAATTATTCACTATAAGATTTCCTGTCAATATTGCATTTAAATTTCTACCCAATAGTTCCAAGTTGCTGGCGCTGTCGCAGGCACCCAAGACCCAAAAGAAGGCGTATTTCACAATCCAAGACATCAACTTTCGAGTCACCAATTAGAGCGCAAGATACATTGAAAATTAAAAGAAACACAATTTCTTGAAAATACACTATCCCCGCCCTACGACAGTTTGTCGCCCTAAAGTTATAGTACGCCATGTCCCTCAACTGTCAAACAAAATGCATGATTAAGAATTTATGTTAAGAATTATATTATATTAGGAATTTATTATATAAATATTAGTAAAAATGTTAATACTATTATGAATGTATTTTAGCTCATTTTTTCTCAGAATTATTTTAAGCGATGTCCACAAAATATTTATAAACGAACATTCTTATTATTCAAATTGAACTTAGGTTATTAATATAAAAATTCCCTACGAAGTTGGCATTGTTTCACTTATAGCAATGCAAAAAGGACATGGCGTAATATAATTCTCACTTCTAATTAACGTCACTATTTTAATTAATGTTTGTAACAGCTGATGAAATAAATTTCAGAGAAGAATTTATTAAAGAGAAAAGTTTAATCCTTATTACCGACCCTAAAAATAATAATAGTTCAAAAATTTCAAAAAGTGGACATTGCATAGTATAAATCTAAGGCTTTGTCACGGATTCCAAACCCCCCCCCCCCCCTCGAAAGTAACGCAGCCGTTGGTAAAAGACAGATTTTATATTTATAAAATTTTTAAAATAAAATTAATGTATATAATTTATTGAATTCAATATGAAACACGTTATATTCCTAAAATTTCAAGTCCAAATATGTTGAATTTCCAACTAAATAGAGGAATTTACAAACAAAAAATATTTTCTATCCAAAGAGATGAATTTTCAACACAAAAAGACGATTTCAAAAAAAAATCAACCAAACAGTTGCATTAACAACCCAACAGATTATTTTCCAGTATAAGAGACGAGTTTAAAAAAAACAGTAACATTTTCAAGCAAAAGACGAACTTTTTCGAAGACAGTTGAATTTTTAATTAAAAAGTTACTTTCAACCGAGAAAGGTAAATTTTTGACCAAGATGGATCATCTTTTACCATAAAAGATGAATTTTCAATCCAAGAAGATGAATTTTTAACAACGTAGTTGAATTTTCGAACAATAATGATGACTCTAACAAAATACTTGAATTTTCAAAAAATAATTAGATTTTTAAAAAAATAGTTGAATTTCTAACCAGAGTTGAATTTTCAGCATACAAAGATGTATTTTCAATCAAGTAGTCGAATTTTCAAAAAGAAAAGATTGAAAGTTAGTCAAATACTTGAATTTTTAAGACAAAAAGACAAACTTTTTAGAAGACAGTTGAATTTTTAACAAAAAAGCTTATTTTCATCCAAATAGTTGAATTTTTATGTTTTACAATTTACAGGATAAAGTTTCAACCAAAATGGAATAGATAAATGTTCAGATAAAAAACCTGATACGAAAAACTAACTTTGGAAAAAATGAATTTTCGGCCAAGAAGATTAATGTTATACCAAAAACACGAATTTTCAACTTATCTAGTATACAGGATAAATTTTAACTATACATATGGAATAGTTAAACTTTCAGATTAAAAAAAAAAATTTAACAAAAACAAAAAAGCAGTTTCAACCAAAAAGATGAATTTTCGACAGAGAAGTTTAATTTTCTACAAAAAAGACGAATTTGAAAAGACGAAAAAAAACGAATTATCTACAAAACACTTGAGTTTTTAACCTAATAGCTGAATTTCCAAGACAAAAAAATGAATTTTCTAAAAAACAGAAGAATTTTTAATATAAACGTTCATTTAGAAGCAAGAAGTTGAATTTTTAACTATAATAATGATTCCTTAATTTAAACAATTATTTTGTTTACAATGTAATTCAACTTGAAGTCAAATAATTGACTTTTCAACCAAAAAAGATGAATTCTCAACGAAGAATGTAACAGTTGATTAAATTTCTACCAAGAAAGGCTAATTTTCAACCAAAATGTTGCATATTCAACAAAAAAGGTAAGTTTTTAAACAAATAGTTAAATTTTTAACCAACAAAGATCTAGTTTTAGCCAAAAATGGAATAGTAAAAAACTTGAATAGTAAAAATTTATTTTCTACCAAAAAATATGACTTTTTAACAATATAGTTGCATTTTCTATAAAATAATTAAATTTTCAACCAAACAATAAAACTTTTAACGAATCGAGATGAATTCCGAATCAAAAATATATCAGCAGCCCTTTCAATAATAAAAAACTTGTACCCATAAATATAGTTACATTTTAGTATTGTGTTTAAGTTCTAAATGTTATCTAAGTTCGTAAAGTTATTTCCCCTTATACCCCCACTAACAATTTTAATAACAGGCAAAAAATATTTGGAGAATTATTTATAATATGAAAATGTCAATTATTCTTCGTAAACTTATTTTGTAATTCCATTTTAAGTTTGAACGAAAAAACGTGAAGATTATGGATTGTAAATAAATAAATATGTATAGATAATATTAGGAAATTAGTGTAAAGGATGGTAAGAGAGGGAGGGATTTAGGAAAACGTAACTAAATGTATAAAACATTTTATAATCTAAGAATATTTTAAATATCCGTATAATTCATTAACACAAATTGTATACTCACATAGAATGACTGCGAATGCCAAGATTGCCATGTTTTACTGGTACACGTACCACAAGGGGAGGGGGGAAGTTATGGGATCCATGAAACTTTTCCTGATTTTCATCTACTGTTTCGCTGCTTGTATCCATAACTTCCTTTTCCATTTTTATAACTGTAATGCAATATTTTATGTATTTTTACGATATTTTTGCCTTCACTCGATAAAAATACTATTGAAAGTGCTCACAATTTAAAATACATATACAATTATTTCCTTTAAATAAAGAATGAGAAAAATCAATAAAATCAAATTTCAGTTCGTTTTACTTCACCGCCATGCTTCTCGCGCCAATGTTATGTTATTCGACAATCTGTCAATTTGACAGTTCTACATACACTCTCCAAAACAACATTGAAAAATCATCTGACTTTTATGAAACCGCAAGTATATTATTTTCTAACGGGAACTCGAATTACAGCTAATTCGACATTCGGATATATTATCAATTGTGAAAAAACTTACGTATCTTATAACGATGTAAATTTTCAAAATGTTTTCTTTTTTGAGCCTAACTAGAATATATACTATAATGCTAAACAATGCGCTTCCATTTCTGCATTGCTGACAATTGCTGATCGCTTATATTTATAATTGTCGTAGAAAGTATGCCTCATTGCGGAGGCAAGCTTGCTTCCAAATTTATATTATCGAAGCGAGCTGGAATGATCCGTTTGGCGGCGCTGAAAGCTGCGGTCGCAAGGTAGGTTACCACTCACCAGAGTGTGCGATCTGTTCGGGTTTGAGTTCCGCGAAAATTCAAATTTAATACATGAAAATTGCTTTTTTTACATTCTCATCAGAGAAGGTGTTAGATTTGTGTAAAATTAAACTCCCTCTCCCTGTTTTTGTCAAATGTCTACGTTTTGAGACCCCCAGAATCCGAAAAACAGGTTTTTACGCATGCGTCTATCTGCCTGTATGCATGTGTGAATGTGTCTATCTATAATGTCAGGTTGTGTATGCGCGTTTGAAAAAGATCTACAAATTTGTTATTAAACACTTTTTGATAGGATGCGTAGTTTTCGCTTTAATCGTGAAAAACATCATTAACAGTCCAAACCAAATTTGCCCGCTGCGTTGCCACATCCTCATCACAACTTTTGTTTTTTAATTTCTTTTTCGTCCTATGTGGGGGGTTTCAAACATTTTTATTTTTTTATGTTTTTAAGCCTTTAAACTAAAGGCCAAGTTCGTTAACCAGCAATTTTGGATAAAAATTCAAAAAGTTATTGCATTTTGAATATTTTTGAGACCATTTTTTTCAAAATTCAGACAGTCTCTGGACGGATATTCGTAGTATTCAAACATAGGAATAATTTATTCTTATGACTCTTTTCACAAAACCGATAGGTACCAGAGTTATAGCATTTACAAAATTCCCAAAAACACGAAAATGAACATTTTAAGCCAAATAACGGACGATATGAAAAAAAAGTCAAGAGAAAGAACATGATGGTTTTTGAATGCCTTACAAGATTATTATAACAACTTGTTGAGTTTTCTTGAAAAATCGAAAATTCAAATATTGACAGCATAATGAAGAATCGAAAATCCAAAAATGACATTTTTTCATTGAAGAATTTCACAGTACTCCAAAGATTCTCAAATATATAAAGGTGTTTTCAAAAAAAATAATATATATTTATATATATTTTTGGTTTCGTACCTAAAGGAGGGCCGGGAATCTGAAAATGAGACCATATCTGCTGTCCCAACTAAGAACATGGTAAGTCGCATTCGCCATAAGGGCAGCCCCCTGTCTCGACCGTGCATGTGTATGTTTTCTTATGCCCCAGAGGGGAAATAGCTGTAAAAATAATCCAACAGATAGCGCCACAAAAAGTAGGTCTGCCCTTTGCATTGAATTGCATTAAGAAAAAGCAAAAATACTTTAAAACTTGATGCTGTTTGCAAATAAACAGAAAAAAATATATGAAAAAATAAAAGTAACTATTACTAATTATTTAAAAAAAGAAAAAGTCATGAAAATATGTAGTTTAATATGAATAAATTTTAATTTTCAGATACAAAATGAAAGCAGTTCAAACTTTATATTTCTACGATTTATTTTGCTGATATGATTGATTTTATTATTTGTTCTAGGTAGAAAAATTATTCATTGTTTAAATTATTAATTTAGCTAATGAAAAAATTCATAATATTTAAAACCTCAATGACAAAAATACTTAAAACATATACATCATCAGAAATATTAGTAAAAAATATATCACTTATATCCATTATAAATATAATATTAATTAGAGTATGTAAAAGTACAATTTAATTTGCATAGTAAAGAATCTTTGCACCTTTGTAATCTGAAAAATTCCAAATTTTGAAGGAAATATTTTTAAAAAGTAATGGTAATTGTAATTAGAATTTTTGAGGGAATAATGCGGCAAAAGTCAGTGACAAGACTGATAAACGAGAAAATGTATTTAATATTATTTAACATTATGTCCCTATATAGGGTGTCTACTCAAATACTGCACAAAAATTCCCTGACAATTCCAGGTTTTTTGCAGGCATCTCAAGCTTTTTTCAGGTATGTTTTTTCGCGAGTTTATTACAAATAATGTCCGTTTTTATTTGATAGGAATTTAATTGATATGACAAGGTATTCTTAAATATTTTAGCACGATAGATTAATTAAATAATTAAATACATAATATCAAAAACATAATTAATTATTTCATGAATTTGTCTTTAATGTCCATGAATTTGAATAATTATTCAAACTGATTTTTATTTTATCTACCTACACTTAAAACTTAGTGCATATTTAGGTAAAATAATGTGAGTTCTGTATTAAAAATTAACTTGTACTGCTTCAAATTCTTAACTTTTCGCGTACAAATTTGGACTTTAAAAAAAATACATGAATTTTCAAAGAAATAGTTGAATTTGGAACGAAAAGGACGATTTAAAAAAAAATACATTAATTCTCAATGAAAGAGTTGAATTTTCAACTGAAAAAGATCAATTTTCAAACACATAGCTGAATTTCGAACTAAAAAATATTACTTTTCAACCAAAAAATGGAATTGCTAAATTTGCAATAAAAAAATTATTCTTACACAAAAAAAAAACAGATTTATTTTTTTTATGAAATTTTATTTAACCTTTAACCAAATAGTTTTATTTTCAACCAAAAAAATGAATTAATTACTAAAATGATCAAAAGTTAATTGAAATACTTGAATTTTCAAGCAAAAAAATGGATTTTTAAACAAGACGATTAATTTTCAAACAGTAAAATTAATTTTCTAGCTAGAAAGGCGATTTTTAAATTAAACATATGAATTTTTAACAAGAAACTTGTTTTCAATTACAGAAGACCCAATTTTAACTCAACAGTTAAATTTTCAACCAAACTATTGAATTTTCAACTAAAATGATGATTCGTCAACTTAAATAGTTGAATTTGCAACCAAAAACATAAATTTTGAAATAAATTGATAAGTCTTTAACTAGTATCATCAAATTTTCCATAAACCTAGGTATTTTGAATTCAACCTGCAAGTTATACGTTCTCTAATCAAAACAATGTAAATTTATATGAAAAGAGAATTAAATTTCTAATTTGGAGAACGCGCAATTGAACGAAATAATCAAACCGTCTGCTATATTTAGCATTTTTATTTAAATTTAAAAGGAGATTTTTAATTTAATAGTTAATTATGCTATTTCAAACCACATTTCTAGAATGAACAGACTATAAACCATTAAACTATATAAACAAACGTAACGTACTCATGACGTTTTCATCAGGTCCTTTAACCTCGGACCCCCAAATGACGTCAGACTTCAAAAAGTGATTTGTTTTGGTTAAATTTTTTTTATTTATTCCGTTAAAAATTGAAATAATTCCTTAAAAAATCATTTTTTGGTTCAATATTCATAATTTTCGTGAAAATTTCATCTCTTTTGGAAGAAAATGAATCTTGTTATTCAAAAAGCCACCTTCTTTGTTAAAAATTCATCATTATGATGTTGGAAACTGAACCCTTCTTTAAAAATGCATCTATTGTATTAAAAATTGATTTTCTTGTGTTTAAAATTCAACGGTTTGTTAGAGAACTTGTTTGTTTGGCTTAACACTTTAATAATTTGGTTGAAAAATAAACTCTATTATTAAAATGCCGTATTTTAGATGAATTCAATTATTTTTAAAAAGCATTAATAAAATAATGAATTTAGTTTTTATAGAAAACGTATAATAACGGCTTTCAATTGAATTATTATGAATCCTGATTTACAACTTCTTATCGAAACTTTCGGTCGAAAGTTTAATAAAGTTGAAGTTTGTGAAACGGCACATTGCTGAAAAAAACCCTACTCTTCACATTTGAATAAGTGAGAATTTAATATTTTTCAGTGAAAATATTTATTGATTTCAATCAGAAACGTAATAAAACGTCACGGTATGTAGTTTAAAAATTTTTCTCTATAAATTATAAAATTCAATTTTGCATTATGATCTGTCGTTTTCAAGAAAAAATTAAATTTTCTGTAAAAACAGACCAGTTTATTTCTCCTTCCACGTGTTTCATTTTGAACCCAGGAGTAACAAAAAAGTCGAAAATGCACGTTGAGATTCGGACTTACTTTTGTTTAAGCATCGCTAATATTCATTAGCTATTAATTATACATACACAGAAATGGAACGATAACGCTGTGGGGAGAACGGAAATGGGCTCTAGAGAGAGAAAAAGCATATGAGATGTAGATCTGTCTCTTTCTATTCCAGGACTGTGTCAAATGAATCGGGGGCCCCGGATATTGCCTTAATATTCTGTACGATTAATTTTTTTTAAACAATTATAAACAATACATTATAAATGTATAGTTATAATAAGCTGAAGTTTTAAAGCCATTCATGCAAAATCTCCTGTTTCAGTTAGTTTATGAAAAGAACTTGCTACCCTTACATTCTTATCGAAATTGAATTGAAAATGCTACAATAATAATCCTTTTGTGGGATCCAAAATAATGTGAAATGAGTCAAAAATGTAAAGCAAAGTATCATACAATTTTTCAATTATTAAAATGATTTGTAGCCTGAAATAAAATTCTGAAAGATACAATAAACCATAAACGTCTCATTACGTAGGCACTCGCGATACAAAGCACTGTCCTGTGCTTCATCAAACTTCACTCAACGAAAATGCTCTTAACCAATCAGCTTTATCTAGAAAGAGACAAGTCTACATCTCATATGTCTTTTCTCTCTCAAGATCCCATTTCCGTTCTCCCCACATCCTTATCGGTCCATTTCTATATATCGATGCTTTCTTTCAATTGTTAACAAGAATTTTCATTTCTAGTGAATTTCTGACATACTGAGAAATCTTGCAACTGACTAAATTTACACGTGAATTCCTAAACTTAGCCGAATACAACTTTATTTGCACAATTCATTGAATGTGTGAAGTCGAAGAAGGCAAAGTAATTATAAAGCAAAATTGGATTAAAAAATTGCACTGTAAATGTATTAAGAATTTATTTTGGTGAAAGCGTAGAGGGTTACCTATCTTCCCTCTACGGCGAAAGTATATTAGACAAATTTTCTAATGTGAAAACTTGGCTCCTAGTCACCCAGAAAATTAATCTACGTTTCTGTAGTGGAGAACGACTTGCAATTCAGATAAGTTTTTAAAGGCAAAACATTTGAATTTGCATATTTTTGATTAATATATGTCCTGCTTTCAAATTTGTATATTTACTTTTCTAATGATTCTATTCTTGTTATTTAAAAAGTTCAATGATCTAGAGAAGATACAGTTTGCTGAGTCAGAATTAAATGAGTAAAAAATGTTACCGCAGAGAAATTTTAAATGATTCTTTTCATTTATTTCGTCTACCTGCGATAATTAATAAATTATTCTTCACATTCGGACATTTATTTTTAATGAAATGCATATTCAGCTAATATTCCAAATTGACGAGATTTAGAAGCAGTCCTCGGTTACGTTGAAAAACTGGCCTGTAACAGTTTCTTCTACATTTCACGCATATCCACCCCTATCTTCAATTCGCGTCCTCTCTGAAACACAAACATGAAACGCATTCTTGGCCCATGCCACTCACACACATTAATCATACTTGGTATCGGTGAGGCACTGGTTCCTTCGTAGAGGCATAGAGGGGTTGGGGGAATCTTCCCACTGGTTGACGACACTACTAGCGGCCTCGCATTGCTGGTTCCCAAACTAAACTTACTCTCGACGTCTCATTCCCCGCGTCCACTTTTTAAGCTTGATGGGCAGTGTCGCCTCTATACCTATCTTCCCTCTACCTGGTCGCCATGCTCGAGTCTGGTCTGTTTACTCTCACTCCCTTCTAGCATTCAGCCTGGTCCGTTGGATTTACTTAAAATTTAAGTTCTATTTCAAACAACGAAGATTATGAAATGAAGGCGAAGATTTTCCAATGTAGCTAGTTTATAAAAATTCGTTTGTCTTTTCTTGAAAATTGATTTTAATAGTTAAAAATTCAACTATGTATTTGAAAATTTACTTTTTTCATACAATTATTCTTTTTCATTATAAATTTATTAGCTTTGATTGAAAATTTAAGTATATTATTGAAAATGATTTTTTTTAAATTGAAAATTAATTTTCTAACTTTAAAGTTGAGTGTATTATTTAGAAAAAAAATGTTTAATGCAACTGTTTTTTATTCAATACTAAAAGATATATTTTTGTAATATAAACTATTTACTTTTTCGTTGAATATATACATCTTTTTTGTTTTAAAGTTATAATAATTTATTTAAAACAGAGTATATTCTAAGCCGAATTTGCAACTACCCGAATATATAATACTCGAAAACTAAGAAAAAAGAAATCCATAATCCGACTTTTCAAAATATAACAATGAAACAGT
>JAAAKG020151778.1:0-31275 GCA_010014905.2 Druon quercuslanigerum
GAAAAGCTACTACAATTTTTGGTAATAATAAGTTCTGAAACTAGACAACTATTTGGTCCCATATTTTTTCCGTGTAGGATTAATGCAGTTCGATTGAAGGTGTAGCCGTAAGAATTGTAATTTGGATTTCACGACAAAATCGTCATTCCACATATCCTTTTTTCACTCACTGAGCTCGTATTAGACTTCGAAACTCAGACACAGAATAGCAAATAAAGAGAGGTAAGAAACTTTGTTTCGGTTGGAAGTCCCTTCGATTGACCGAGAGGTTAGGTAGAGTATGCTGAATCTCTGAGAACTATAGAGTGGGAATGCAGCTTTAACCACGAACAGGAATGGGTGTGCGGGTGGGGCGGGGGATAAAAGAAGGGAGGGGGTTGCAAGAGGGAAGACTACAACTCACGCAAGCGCATCTACGTTGTTTACGTCGCCATTAGAGAGAGAGAAAGCAATCGTGGAACGCGTGGATTCTACTATACGCCTTGCATTGAATGCCGGGAAAGCGATAGGCAACCCCGTTATTCGTTGAACTAGCACTTCGCATATACCCAGGGGGGTCTAACTTTTCTGTTGTATCAATTTTTTCCAGAGCATTTTAATTCGTTTCCTCGTAAGCAAAGAGATAATCTTATGAAAGAAGTATAACGGAACTGGGGGTATTTCGGCCTTTTGTTTATGTTTTGTATTTATTAAAGAAGAAGAGTGTTTCTAATCTAACAGGAGCGAGGTTTTTTTTCTATACAAGTAGGGAAATGGACTTCACAGTGAACATTTTATTGCAATTAAAATCAAATAGCTTGAGATATTTGATGGTAGTTGAATCGTTTAACGGTTTAGAAAGCATAAAATAAAAACGATGCATAGCTCTAAACTGTGGAAGAAAAGGTGATTGGGATGAACAGAAATGCATCTTCAAATCACCTCGAGGGGTGGAACTGGGATTCTTTTTACTTACGAGCGAAAATTACAGAACAAGGGAGTATTCAATCTTTATTTTGCAGAAAGTGGTCGAATCTTGGAATACAAGAGCAGGTATAAAGATCGCTCTATGAGTCTATGGTAGACTAAAAGTGCTAATTTTAAACCGTCACCGTTGCGGGAATCGCGTATCTCGTCAGTCGGTCAGGGTTAATGTCGTCACCGACCTTACAAGGATTCACTCTTGGCGAAGTACCCAAACGAATGCTCCACACGTTCATCGTTCGCCAATGGCGAACGAGATTCAAGATTCGCCAAGGCTTCTTTTGCTTGCGAATA
The DNA here is from genome assembly GCA_010014905.2 of Druon quercuslanigerum. NCBI lineage: Eukaryota > Metazoa > Arthropoda > Insecta > Hymenoptera > Cynipidae > Druon > Druon quercuslanigerum. The sequence goes on from JAAAKG020151778.1 coordinate 1,258, forward strand.
GACGTATTTCTGTTTTTGAAATGGCTCACGTATCGACCCAGTATCTTGTCTCCTAAATCTAATGCAACAAGATAAAACTTAGGATGTGATCAATACTGCAAGACACCCGCAAGAATTTTGAGCTCAGAAAGAAATTGCTTTTTTGTAGAAAATGAATAAATGAACTACATCTGAATTTGTTCACGCTTGTAAATGAGTTCCAAGTTAAAGAAATGATTCACGCAATCAATGAATTATGAATTTTCCTAAGGAGCGTGACAAATCGAACGGTATTCCCCAAACAGACGGCTTTCGACTCTAAACACTCTAAACACTCTAAACACTCTAAACGTAGTTAATGATATGGTTCTTCGCTCACGCGCCAACCACGTGCTTCTTTATAAGCATTCCGCGTTAGGGGTTCGCTAACACCACTTTGCTCGAAGCAGAAGAGATTATTGCCGTTAAGAGAGGTAGACTTTCGGAGAATTCGAGATCCCTGCAGGCATCGTGTTTTGCGGCTCCAACAATCCGGTTAAGCTTGATGCACTCTGAGATTTAATTCATTTCGAAGGGAAAATAAGTAAAAAAAAAGCCAAAATTACTTAAGGAAAAGTTCAACAGTTTAAAGTATCCTTTATAAATAAAAGTCTTCGAAAGTAGTTTCGGAATTACAGGAATTTAGTTTTGACGCGGTGAACCGGACCTGAATTGCAAATCAAAAGAATGAGGAGCAACACAGCAATAACGTCCAAAAGAGACGCATCTCAGCTCGCATCAGGGTCAAAAACCGGAATCCCGTTATGCTCATGGATTTTGAATATGATACCACGCTTCGTTTAACCTAAGACGGGCGTATCCCAGATCAAAGCATGGAAAAAGGGTGGGTATTGATTAGATTTCATATATCTCGTTTCCAACAACCAAGAAAAAAGCTAACATATAAGAAGAGGCTCGAATACTCATTTTCTGAAAGAGCAAACTTCGACAATTGCAGTGAATTTCACAGAAGACAGCAATTTCTGTACTTACATCTTGTGACGAATCCAGGGGGTAACAATTTGCCAAGAGAGAATGGCGACAAGTAGAAACTTGTGTACGCGGGTTCGTGCGTGTATCGTTTCAAGAATTACGCCCACTCTCGCCTTTTGTGTTCTATAATACTGGATTATTGGCATCCATAGGCGCAGAACTTGATGAAAATTTAAATTCCTAAAGTCAATATTAAATATCAAGAGCCTTTAGTTTACGCTGCATTCAATTATTATTAGGTTGGATAATTAAACAAAAAAATTCATTCCGGCAAAGTTTTGAAAGAGCGAGCGTCCTGTCCCGACGCCTATGTGACAATTCCTTACTTTTTTCTTTCAATATTGGATAAAAAAATCCCTATTCCATTACACAGTGTGACGCTTATCCGGTATTCTGTGTGCAAATAAGGTTAAAGTTGTAAATCTACTAAAAGGACAATCGATTTAGTATGAGAGAACGAGAAGTTCTTGAAAAGGGCATCGCACGATGTTTCCTTATCGCACCTACATTTCAATTTAATCGAAACAATTGTCTTAGTATTTCCTGCTTTGTAAAACAATCTCGATCCACATAAGTTAAGTAGATAAGAATAAAATATTGAAGCTTTTGAGCTGTTCGTTGCTTGTATGGTTCCAACTCTACAACATATCCTGGACTACGAAAGTCCTAAACTTGAAAAGCTTGTCAGTTCTTTCGCAGCAGTTGGCAATTATCGGCTATCGTAGGTATACCTTTCTCAGTTTAATAAATGCGTACGGAACCGAGAAATGGCGACGTTTTAGTCAACGATTAGCATTTTTGCTCGTGATGACGCACGGGATAAAAACAAGCGACGGACTCACAACAAAAATATTTATTCAGTGTTGTTTTATTATCGCGTTTTCACCAAGTCCAGAAGTGATTAACGCCAAAATGACCACGTCTTTCGTCCCTGTATCCATCGGGCGAGGAGGATAAGTTCAACGTACACGCCAAGGCCAAGTCGACTGCATTGTTTGCCGGTTAAAATGAATTTTCGACAAGCTGCTTTCAAGATCGCTCGCCTTTTGTCGCCGCCAACAGACAATTTTCTGCGACCAGATAATTCGCGCATGATTGATGAGCGTCAACGAAAATGTGCAAGCATATAAATTATAAACTCACTCTTTGCTGATAGTCGATAAAGCCGTTCAGCGGACTTACCTGTAACAAAAAAATGTTGAATTATTTTTTTCGTAAATGTGGCAAATATTATTTTTTGTATCAATTTCTCAGTCAGCAATCCGGGTTCTTATGACTAGTATTTTGTCGCTGTTTATGATGTTTGCGAGTTTCAAGTTTATTCAACCCAAGACATATCGGCGCGAGGTGAAGCACCTGAATGAAGAAAAGCCGGGTGGATATAAATTTAATCCTGATGTCATCCAGCGAAGCAAGGTGTCCCTATCATGGGTTTAAGTAGTAATAAGAGCAGATACAGAGTTTTATTTAACTTAGGAAATGCAAATTTAATGTAATAAGAGATATGTAATCGCACGCAAGGAACCAATCTGATTAACCGATTTGAAACCGGATTATGCCCGGGTGCAGAGAAAAGGAGATAAGATCATCGGCCTTGACGATGACGTCGAACGAACGTCATTCAATCGTTCGATTTCCCCCTCTACTTCTGTCCAAGCCTGGATAATTGACTTGGCAACTGAAATGGCGTATCTTTGCACTTTCGATTGATAGCCCTTTCATTTTCGATCCAGAGCGGTTTTTTGCAACCCACCCACGTCTATGTTTAAGATTTCAGTCTGATCTAATTATCCTGAGCAGGAGCAAATAATATTTAAATCCAAGAATGAGTTCAATGTGGGGACTATCAACGTTGTAAAATTCCGTGGTATGCAGAGAGATTGGACTCACTGTCAGCTTGGTTAGATGAAACATAAGCTCTGATTCATCCGGCGTCGCTGATGCATCGGTGAAAAAAGAGCCGACGACGTACTTGGGGTCGGTCACCTCCTGTTTCGGGTGTGGAGTTTAAGGACCCGCGACGGCGAGTCATTATCCTGAACGTTCGACAAAAAAGGCGAGACAGCCAGTCGGTCGAACGAGCGGGGAACGAGACCAAGTCTATTGACCGTTAGATTCGCCTGCACCAGGGGCCGTACGGTATGTCAAGGTCGCGTACTCGCGAATTTTCGTCAAGAGTGGGTGGCACCGCTCCGCCTTGACTCAGATCAGCACGTCTCCAAACCAGGAACGTGCCCAAAAAAATTCTCTTTAAACACTCACTTGAAAGATTATCTGTTTTCTCTTCTCCCATTGTCCATTTTCCTTATTTTTTTCCAGATAACCACAAGAAAATCTTAAAATATGAATCGGGCAAACGAAATTGAAAATGGATAATCTTTTCACGCTTTAAAATAAACGTTCAGTTCATTTCTAAACCAAATATAGAGGAATAGGTTATTTTGAAGCTCTACTATTAGATAAAATTGATTTTGAAACTGAAGAAGTAACTGGTCAATAAACTGAAAGACTCAGGAAATTACGGCCCTGTTATTCATTCTGGCAATCTAGCTTTGAGAGGAATCACCAAGAAAGTGTTACAGCATACATTTCCCGTCGCAGTCGTTTTAAAATTTAAGCTTGGGTTTAACTGTCGCCCTACAATTTACGGCGCGAAATTCAAACTATTTTTTTTCGTTTTTCGCGTAATAAGTGAAAAGTTTGCTAAAGGAAATGTATAACAAGAGTATTTTTTAATAATGGAAAGTAGGAGTGAATTTATTTTTATTAGAAATTAATGACTAGTAATTGAGAAAGGAACATTGCCAATTTTTTTTTGTAAATCGAATACTTTTACCAGAGACGGCCCTGGTGAACGCCCGGTGATTGCAAAGAAGGGGTAGACTTGGCTCGAAGGATAACGTTACCCTAGGGCAGGCCTATATCTCTCTTTCGCTCTTTCTCTCCTTTTCTTTCCCTCTCCAAGCCTTTCTTTCTCCTTTTCTCTTTCGCACCTCGTCTTTCCTTCTTTCTCTCACGCAATGTTGTGCGCAAATTATCCGACACACTCGACAGCTGCTACCGAGTGCAAATCAGCTGGTTTGTGTGCGGACACTGGTATTATACAGTGTACACGAAAACATGAGTCTCTCCCTCTCTCTCTCTCTCTCTACCTAAAAAGCTCGATCGCATTATTAACGATCAGCGCGATTAAATATTAATTTTTACATCCACAATGTTTATTCGATTATTCTCAATACACGAGGTGCGATTTTTTATCTCTCCGATGAGAGTAACTAACCATTCGCTTTAATTTATCAGTTAGCATTTTTATATCGCACCTTCTATTACAAAATATCTGTTATGCATCATTTTAAATGAACCTATTGTTTAAGTTGGCCATGCTCAAACTGGCACGTTTCTTAAGATAAATCAAGTGTAAAACTATAAAAAAAACTTTTTCTTTGCTGTCAATTTATTTCTTTGTGGTCTTAGATTAAGAAGAAGAAAAGCTCATCAATACTGACTCAATTCCAAGTAATTATTCTCCAACTTGGAGAGCAATTCTATTGTAAATCCCGACTCATAATATATGTAATGCGCAACAGGTGTTACATCGTAAAATACGTTCTGTAGGGCAGAGGGTTACAAATCCAGGTTGCTATTCTATATGTTGTGACAAGTTGGAACAAGCGTACGTTAGCTATTAAATGCTGGTGCGTAGTTTATCACTTTTTTCTTGAAGGCAGTCGGCAGGTCGCATCATCGGACCTTTTTTGGCCTTTGACCTCGTCAAGGTGCGTGACGCGCATTGCCAGAAGCGAGGCGACTGGTTCGAATATTCGGTTCACTGCCAAGTGCCAAGAGATTTAGGGCGTGAGAAAGCCAGGCAGCCAATCATGATCGCGATACCGATTCGAGAGAAAGTCAAAACGCCATTACTCGATTGAAGTTGAGCATGCGCAAAACGCACCTATGTTCATGTCGAAACCGCGATTGCATAATTGCACGGCTAATCGCGCTCAAGGATTAGGCGCGATTATATCGCGGACACGGTCAAACACTTTTTTTTTCTAACTCGTCAGTCGTGGTTTGTAAAGGGCTGATCGCCACTTAGAGCTAAGATGCATTCTTATTTTCTCAAGCATAAAAAACACCTAAATCCATTATCCATTACTTACAAAGAAAAAAAAAACTGTTCAGTAATATGTTGGAAACTCACGAAGCAGGATTTGAAAGTTGCCTCGAAAAACATTTAATTATGATAGATAGAAATAGAAGCTATAAGTCTTCCAAATACTAATGTTCTCTTAAAAAATAATACAAAAGAAAGATAAATAACTTGGTAGAAAAAATAAGAATATTTACCATTCAAATTTCGCGCCAAAATCGTCAGACCACGCTGAAACATAACCTCTTATTTGGATATAATTTTTGTGCGAAAGTTAAATTTCCAAAAAAATTTGTCACTATTTTCAACTAAAAATGTACACATGGAATATGTACAGCTTCTCATTTAAAGTACATGCTGAAGTATATATATGAAGTGTATATGCTGAAGCAAACTCACAAAATTGGTTAAATTTACACGAAGTTTGAAACTCGTGCCAAAGGCACTTAGGCAGAAAAAGAGCGAGTATTTGATGACCACGACCTTGCCATGACTTGAAATATAGTACGATGTTGAACCCATTCCCCACGAAAAAAAAATCAATAAGGTGAGAATCATAGATCTATAATCCCAACCCATAATAATTCTGCATCAACCATTTTGTACAAAATAAAGCTTTTCATGCAAAAGGGGACTGCCATTCCATTCAGAGTTAACTTGATTATCTGATAAAAAATTTTTAATTTCGTGCCAGAAAATCTTAAGGCCACCCTTTAACATAACCTACAATTTTTACCGGAAATTTAAATCGAATGATGATGAATCTGGGAATAATTAAAGGTCTATACATTCTTTTAACCAGAAAAAATCGGAATTTTACGATTGAAACTTTTTTATTTTAAAACAATGATAAGAACTTGTTTCCGAGGTGAAAGTAAGATTGTTGGATGGTCGCTGGAACTTCTCGCAGTCTGTCCTTCGCCCTTGGAAATCCAAGGGTTAACGCACTCATAAACTGAAGCGTACAAAGTTTGCAACTCCGGCACTAAAAACGAGCAGGGTCGACAATGTAGGGGAAGTATATCTATATCGAATTGAAACCCTTTAAGGATCTTATTATATCCCCTCTTCTGGCTATTGTATTCTTCTGGACATTGAACGACGTCATTTTCTACAGGGTCGTTTTTTATGGGACCAGCCTTCGAAAACTTTGCAAGGTGGAAAAAAGGCATCGCTCCTGCTTTAATGAAAGCGAAACAAAAACAAGGCAAGACCTAGGGCAACGATTCCCCGTTTACGACCCACATCAACTCTCCATCAGCCGAAAATCGCATGTCCTTGACTCAGAAACGGTTCGGCGCTGAGTCTCCGGATTAGTGATCAACGGACTTGTAGAAAGCGGTTTTGACATGTTCGTCAGACAAGATATTAGATTTTTGTAAAATCCCCCTCTCCCTCTCATTTTGTGAAATGCACAAGTTTTAAGACCCTGTGAACCCGAAAAACAGGTTTTTACGAATGTGTCTGTGTGCATATCTGCCTGTGATCATAATTTTATTTTTACGACTTTTTTCGATAGTAAATAAAATACGCAAAAAAATGTCTGCTTAAATTAACCAGAATTCTGGTTAAAAATGCCCTTACTATTTTTTCTAAATAGAGTAACAGAACTCTGTTTAAATTAACTAGAAATTCTGATTAAACGCTGAATTCGGAGATGCTATAAAATATCATAACGGACGTCCATCGACTCTTTTTTGAGGGATAATAACAACAAAAATTTATTGCCCTAAATAAATGTTATGCATGTTCATTTTTTTGAGTTTAGGGTCGTTTTTCAGCTCTCTGTCATTCCGATAATGTACGTCTTTGCCGTACCGATTCTGTCGGTAAGCACTCTAGAATTACTGTGGGAGAATTGTAACACACATAACCTCAAAACACACACACAATTGAGCAATATCAAATTTTTTTTAATTAATCCACAAAAAAAGTGTGGAGGGTCGTCCCTTAGCATATTCGCTATCATTTTCCAAATTTTGAAGACAAAATATTCATTATCCTAGGAAATAAGCAGGGAGAACCTAAATCTGTTAAAATCGATGATTTTCTAAGTAGCACATACCCTTAACCAGAAAAAATAATAAGGGCATATTTAACCAGAATTCTGTTTGATTTCACCGGAAACTTTTTTGACGGTACAAAAAACAAACAAAAATGAACATTTTAAGCCAAACAACGCACGATATGGAAAAAGTCTAGAGAAAAAAAACGTTGCTGTTTAAAAGCCCATTTGGCTGTCAAACTATGGAAGATACGGAAAAATATAAATTCACAAAAATTATGCACCCCAAAAAAAAAACTGAAAATGGAAAAAGTAAAATTTTTGGACAACCAGCACAAGCTACGAAAAAAAAGTTTTTCAACCAAAAAGGAGCTACAAATTGGTTGATAATAATTTTATGATAGGATGCGTATTTTTTGTTTTACTTGTAAAAAACAATATTAAAAATAAACAAATTATTTTTTTGATGAAACGTGTAGTTTTTATTTTAATCGTAAAACAATAAAGTAAAAAAATTAAATTTTAGACAAACGACACAAGCTATGAAAAAAATGAAGACAAACTTTGCTCATCCAAAAAACTACAAATTTGTAATTCATAATATTTTAAAGGGACGCGTTGCTTTTGTTTTAATAAAAAAAAACTTAAAAAATAATGAAAAATTTTTTTTTGAAAAACTGCGCAAGGCACGGAAAAAATTATAAGAAAGAAGTTATTCAGCCAAAAAGATCGATAGATTTTTTAATAATAATTTTGAGATAGGAAGGAAAGATTTTGTTTGCTTCGTAAAAAATTAATTAAATAACAACATTAAATTTTGAAAACGACTCATAAGACACGCGATGACAATGTGTTCGTTAAAGCCGAAGGAGCTTTAACAAAAGATAAGTCATTATCACTAAATTAAAGTTGTCGATGCTTTGACCTTCAATTTTTAAAACTCTTCAGTCTGCGCACAAATGTGTGGGAAATACCGGGCACGTAATTCGATGCAAATACATTATCGAAGGCGCGAAGCGCGATAACCAGAAGTCCCGCACCCTAGACGCGCTCGAACTTGTGAGTGCAGCGAGCAAAAAAAATAAAATTAGGATTTAAGTTAACTCCGAAGAAGTAGATCAGAAAAAGATGTAATATTAAACTCTTATAAATTTACTTCTAGAAAATATTATTTAAAGGTTCATAAGTGCAACATTTCGGCAATGCGTATTATTAGCTTAGAATAATCGTTTTGCTGTAACCCATGTCTCGTTAGAAGACATGGGTCAAATAAGAAGTGAGTCCAAATCTAGGTTTGCTTTTTTTTTTTTGAATTTCTTTTCCTTATCTGTTCTTTCACGATTCATTTAAGTTTTGGTCAAAGTTAGACAGTTTTATGTATCTCTGATAAAATATGAGTTTTGGCCCTTATGCCTCGGGACCCTTCATTTATTTAAACTTGAAAATACTACTTTTTACAACTAAAATATATTATATAATGTAACGCATTTAGGTTTCTTTTCAATAGTTTTTGTAGCTATACAAAAGAAGAGATTTTCGGAAGCTATTTTTTGAAGTGACTCAAACAAAAGACATTTATCACTGACTTTCTAGGAAGCAACTATCAAGCTCATTTTAAATCGTTCCTAATGATCGTCGGTGAACTTAAACGATGCAAGGTCGACGAGAACAGAAAATGAACGTGGATCTGGTTGTTTCGAAAAGTCTACACGTGTACCGCCAGGGCCGTGCACGATTATTTCAAAATTCAGGCTCCTTTAAAATACTGAAGACTCAAAAATATGTTTAAAGAAAAAATTTTAGGGACATATTATACAGTATGAGCCATACAAGTTTCCTCTACTTTTATACAAAAAAATACTAGTTCTAAACAGGAATCGACTGTATCGTATTTTTTCAAAAAAGAAGCGTTTCCCGATGTCCACTTGCATGTCCTTTACCATTTCCCTAAGTTTCGATGAAAAAATGCATTATTGCCGATAAAAACTTGAATGAACTAAAATAACTTAAGCATATATGACATGTCCTTATAAACAAAATAAAATGGGAGTTCAAATTAAATTTGGTCAATATTTCAATTTCAGTGTACTTTTTGATACATATTAATACAGGTACTTTATTTAAGATTGTTTGTAGGATTACAGGGGAGGTTTTGAAAAAGAGTTGATTTGATTAAAAGCTCTGGCGCCTATTATGCACACAGGGCGCTGACAAGATTAAAATTCAGCCCTGACCTCGCACTCTTTTCACCGACACGTGGCACTCGTGTCTAATAGTTCCTTGGTACAACCGTGCAAATAAAGGATAGTACGAGGTAAAATATCAGGTCAAAGTCCAAATTTCACAATAGAAAATGGAAATGTTAATAGATTAATAACGCAATGGAAATTACCACTGATAAGATCGATTTTTTAACTCTAGCTGGCTTCAGTGATTTAGTCTGACAATGAAATATTTTTCAATGTCTCTTTCTGCTTAAATATATAAAGGACCATTCTTGAAATAGGATTCCATGGAAACATTGTTGCAAACTGCATGGAAATCAATTACGCAATTCGTAAATTTGCACGTACGTACGTTGCTCGCGAATAAAAAGTTACTCGAACGAACGTGAAAAACGACCAAGACGCACGTACCAGTAGAAAAAAATGCCTTTTGCTTGCATAATATATTGTCGTGCATGTTCGTGTGAATCAAAAAGAGAACAGCTGTACTAAAATGAACGACAGTTCGCCATTTTCAAAAAAAAAAAATATATATGTTTGCCGAATGCGTTTCAAATTCCAGTGTATTGGAAAATAAAACTTACACTCTTAAGCCGAGAGCTGAATTTACAAAAGTAAAATTAACTTCATAGAATTTGGTTCTGCATTCAATACAAGTTGATGAGACTTGACAACGTGATTAAGTCAGCGAATCCACTTTTTTATATTCACTTCACGGTGAATATAACTGTTTGCGGATCGAAACTGGTTTTGTTTTTTTCCCGGGTGAAGAAAAAGTGAAAACATTGATTTTTATTAGGGAGAGCTCGATTTATATTTAATGTTCGAAAAGGATCCGTGTTTTTTTTTTAATTTAAGGCCAGAAGACCGAGTAAATTATAGGTTATGTTTAAACGTGGCATTCATATATTCTGACCCGAGATTAAAAATTCGTTTAAAACATTCCTACTAAGTAGACTAAAAACGAATCTTGAATCCTCTATATGTTCGAAACATCATAAAATAGAGGAAAACATAGAAATTTAAAGACTGAGGCAAAAATAAGGGCGTGATCTATTACGTTGAAACGTCATGGGGATCAAACAATGCACGCGTGTGCGACTGCTGCGAAAGTCATAATTGCGTAATCTTCAAGCGTCATGATCATGTGAGAATTGTCATTAACGAGAGACGACGACGATTTATAGATGAGACAGAGGCTGTGTGGTGGAAGAAAGGAAAAGTGGAATGGAGCAAGGTGGGTGGAGTATGAGGGGCAAAGGTTATAGTAAATGGGCTGGGGTGGGTGGGAGGAAAGAAGGTAGGGGAGGTGCACGAGCACGAAGGAGGCTTATGCCAAGCTCTTCCTACCAGCGTAACGTCGGTGTCATGGTCGCGAATCATGCTGAAATCCACGCTGCATCTTAACAACCCGGCTCTTAATTATGGAGTAATCATCATCTGATATTAATTAATCAAATCCAAAATTTCAACTTGAATTTCGCGCTACACTCTCGTCTAAAATTTTGCATGACCTCCGATTTTGAGATGATTGTTGCGCTCATCTTTGCATAACCCGACCTAACTGTTGCTGAGTTAGGCCCGCTCCACTATAGTATCGCATCCTTTGGTCACTTTTTTACCCCTCTTTGCAATTTGAATTTCGCGCCAGGATCATAGAGCCAGAATGCAACACAACATACAATCCTAGGCTGATTTTGGTACGAAATTTAAAGGACAATTTTTTTGGCACTTTAAACAATCTGATCATCAATTCAAAAAAAAATTGATCAAAAATCCGAATCAGCTGTTTATTTCTAAAGAGCCGGCTGTTGCCGGGTAATTAAATGTATGCGACTCTGCACGCGAATGACGAATTTATGCAACGCTTATTACGTAACAGTCAGGAACGTGTCACAACACAGAAGTGTGACACCGTGCTGTAAATTAAGTCTTGTGGAGCCAACTCCCTTGACAGGGAATTCAGAAAATCTTCTGATGATTTTATCCAGGCACTGGACCTTGACTTTTTTCTACCATCGATTATCTTTAGACGGACTACTTCAAACAAGATGCAATTTTCAAAGAACGCCGTAGAATCTTTAAGCAAAATAATTTTCTTTCTAAAATGGGACTTGAAATGTTTAGTTGTCTCCTGCAGATAAAATGGAACGCCATTTTAACCTAGCCAGGGCCGTCTTGTCCAAAAGACAAATGGTAATTTTCAACATTTAGCTACTCGAGCAACGATACTTTGTCTCTTGTAATCTTTTTCATTGGTCTTAAAAAAGAACCATCGGAAAATCTTCATTACGATGGTATAAATCGCTGAAAAAAAATGTGAAGTTGGGTAATCTCTCTTTAAACTCCCAAGATACAAATATTATAGATCAGAGTATTTTTAAATTCGACTACATCAACCCTGAGAGAAGTGCCGGATCTCTGGCTAACCTCGAATACACGCGAAAAGCTTTTCATGACTTGAAGTACATAGCTAGATCATAGGCGGAACTGGAAATGAATCTTCCGCGTGGGGCGATCGCGCATAGATAGTATTTCGCGCGCGTGCAGTCAGGGCCGCTGTGACCTTAGCTCCCCTTCCCCTTCCCAAACCTATCATCGTTCTCCGTTGCACCCGCTACCGGTAAATGCAGTCGCATCGGCTATGAAAACCTGGAAAACCGGGAGGTGGTGCGGTAAGAGGAGGGACACGTGCCACCAGTGACGTCATGTTCTAGGTAATGTATCGCACTTTACGTCGCGTTGCACATGCGCATTACTATTGACGTACCCCACTCTCCTGAGCAATATCACCAAGGTTCAGGCAACACGATCCAACATGCGCTGCTATTCCTAGGTGCATCCTATCTAGAACAGCTAAAGCCTCTTTAAAACGACGGTTACGAAATGCCGTGAATAACTGGGCAGAAAAGCTGAAACTGAACGTGAATCTTTTTACAATGGTATATTAATGTTGCATAATTAAAAGCCTGTCAGTCATCTAGAAAAATAGATTTATTAAAATATTAATGAGGTGTCTATAGGGGGGTCTTATCGCTATGAGAAAACTTTAAGTGTTCACTTCGAATTTTAATTTGCGATAAAATTTCTCAAAATTTATGTTCATGTTATAATCATTTTGGAATGGGGACTCGGGATGGCTCGGATGGAATAAGTAAAGCGAGAGTATTCCGGGTTGTATCGAAAGAGATTTCAGTACTAGTTCAGATTCGTGTAAGTAGAACGCGAGGGCTATAAATAAATTGGGCACGGGCGAGCTTATTTCCGTGGTCCCGTGGCTTCTTCTGCAGCCTCGAATTGGATCTCAAGGAATCGATTTTTAAGATCTTTTTTTACTGCAATGGATGAATTTACCTGCTGATCCGTACAAGGTTATCTGACACGAGCTTTTTTACCTTCCACGACCTTAACGCTTGCCATCATTTATGTCCCGTAGCGTACGGTACACGTGCGGTTGGGTGTAGGTGCGCCCTACGCATGCGCGAGTGTATGCGTGATAACATTAGTGGATTGGGAGGGAGTGGTGCGATTGCGCAGAGGGATGGAAGACTGCAGGGGGAAAGGAAGTAGGAAAGCTCGTTGCGGCCGTTCCACGAGGTAACTCGTATAGTACTTCCTGGATCGGTTGCACCCTCCCTCCACACACTTCACTCGCGTTCTCTCTCTTTTTTCAACGCATGGGTTGAGCGCCCCACTCCCTTGCACCCACAACACAACCGGTGGCCACCGTTCATGGACGCAGATATGAGAACGTCACGCCTCCCAGAGTTCCAATGCAACCGAATCAGCGCATTGTACATCCCGCGACATTAAAGGAAAGGCTCGAATGAAATTAGGTCTCGTTTCAGAATTGAGGGCACCGGAAATAGAAAGCTAAACCACATTTATTTTTTAGTTTTTTCTTTAATTCTATTTTAGCTCTCGAATTTTATGCTCGCTTTAGACGCATCCTAATATTTTCTATATCTATTTGAAGAAATTTAAATGGGATCTTCTATTACTCATAATCAATTTTTCTCCTAAAGCAATAGAATCGGCAGGTTAAGAAAATCGATATTTATTATAATTTTAATTCTATTTACCCATAAATTACGATGAAAAGAAATTGGAATTTTAGTTTTAGTGCTAAATACAGTATTTTTTTTTAATATGCTGTTTTAATTTACATACATACAACTAGAATTTACAGTAAAAGTTAAAGTATAATGTTGCTCTTTTTTATTATTATTTAAAAACTATTATTGTTGCAAAACGTACTTTCAATTAATGGAAACAAGGTACCACGATTCGTGTGGCGAATACAATGAAGACCTTGAATGGTTTAACCTCCTAGAACCTAGAGCTCGCAAAACTTTTCATGGCCAATCGTCCACTCGCAATTTTACTACTGGCATGTGCGGAATTAAATTAGTTTCTTTATCCCTAGACTGCTGACAATTTTGGAAAAATTCAGGCCTCACAGTCAGAAAAAAAGGGATAGATAGGAAATACTTGCAGAACGACTTCCTCCAATTATATAACTGTTTCTTTCATTGAGATAATTTTAAAAACGAAATCTTTTTACATTAAAAGAATGTCTACATTAAGGTTCTTTTTTAAGATAAAGCGAGCGACTAAAAAATTGTAAATAGGGGAAAATCATCGAAAACACGATACTTCAGGAAATCAAAAAATGGAAAACTATGAGACCTGAACATTTTGTTAAACATGCTAAAAATACACTTTTGCACTTACCTCATTGCTTGTGGTGTTTTCAGAGTTAGGGTTCGATTCAATCAAATCCCGGGTGGGCTTGGACCGAACCTGTAAATGCCAAGCCACGGTGGCTGGATGAATCTCATCATTATGTTCCTGTGTTCGCTGTGAAAAGGATTGTGCAAATTATGTAATGTGTTGTGTGTGCCATTCGGAGTAATTTGAAGTATTACTCATGCGAAATAAAATTCCAAATTTTTTTTTAATTTTAGAACTTAGCTTGCAATATTGTCATGTGTTTAAAATAAAAAATAAAAAACTGGGCGTATAAATTGCGAATGTTCATAAAAGGTTAGAAACCAACTTTTGGAAAAAGCGATGCACGAAACTATGGCATTTATGAAACTAATCATGAACTTTAACAGTATTTTACCGATAATTGAGCCTTTCAGAGTTGAATAATAAGGTTAATTGATGTAGTAATTTTTCAGAGTAATGTGATAAGAAGGAATTTAAAGTGCAATTACTTGAACGTTTGCAATAATTCCTGCCGGTTACTCACTACATATATTAAATGATAGGGGATACACAAACCAGTATTTATCAATCATAAATGGTGATAGATTCTAATTAATAATACGTGTATGAATAATTTCCAAAATGTATTTCTAGAATGCTTTATCAATTTAAGAATTTCCAATTTTTTCACGTGAAACAAATAAATGTATTTCTTCTTCTCTAAGGTCTTCTGAGACCAATTTTTTGAACCTCAGACAATATTGTGGAGCTTTAATTTGTGCGTCCGTAAAAGCAGCCTCTGCTTAATTAACATCAGTGAGAATGATAAAAGCGACGATGTTACACAATTGCACTGACACGCTAAGCCCGCAGCAACCTTGAAAGGAGCGCGTGTTAACTTAGGTATTTTGTAATCCCATTCGAAGTCGCTTTTCACGGAGGGGTTCAGTCCACATCCAATTTAAATACAAAATTTAATTCTGAACTTCTATCATAGACTTATAATCTATTCCGCATTTTCATATTCACGAAGATGTCATTTTACATACTGAGAAATAATTTTTGATTGATTCCTAGATATATGAAATGTAGAATATTTCATTTAAACTAATAAGACTCAATGTATTGATGCATTAATTGCCATTCTTATCCTTCCTTTTATAATTACGACTTCTAAATGTCAAGTACGTCTGCATCGATTTCTTAATTAGGTTAGTTGGGTTTAATTACTCTTTAAAACTCAACATTCCGCGAAACAAGCTCTCAATTTTTATTTCGATTATAATTGCCAGTTGCACATTTCACTCTTAGGATTTACATTTAATACACAAACTTTTTACCTTAAACTAAATTTTTTGGCTCCTAAATTTAGTTTATAATTTTTTGTGAGCATGATTGCCTGGAGTTTCATTTTTCAAAAGTTCTGAAGTGCGGTCAAGATGGCCGGTAAAAACGGTAATTGCATCTGCGGATGGGTAAAAAGTTTGACACTTTTTAAGCAGTGTTTCATAGTTGAAGCTAGAACTGGTTCTCTCGCTGTAAAAAAATGCATATGGCAGCGCAGGTGCCAGTGGGCGTTACACTTACACGCACGAGAAACGGTAAATCAAGCCTAGACGGATGCTTATCGGCGACTTAAGACTGGTTTTCTCTTTCTCGAGTGCCGATCGTTCGGTGAAAATAGTGACAGCGCTTTCGATGGTTTCGTAACGGTCTTTGAACAAAAGTGGAAATAATTCCTCTGACTCTCAATCTAAAAATTGGTTCCAAAAGTAAAAACAATTTGTTAAGGGTCCTTCATCCAAGTTCTAACCACGGCCGATTTGCTTAACCACACTAATCGGCGAAGCAATTCATATTCATTTTTAGTTTTAATTTCCAAACGGAGAATAAATGATGCTTCTTGAAAACCGGAATTCATGCTAAGAATCGTGTAACTCTCGAACCGGCCCTGACCGGCCGGCTTTTCCGAAGTCCTCTCGGTAAGTCAAGTGCCAAGTGCCGCGTCCTCGGAGAGTATCGTACACGTGCGGTGACGTAAGGCTGAGAGACCAGCCAAGGAATCACAATGTGTAAACGCGAAGGCGGCGATTTTCCTCATTTCGTAACCTACGAGCTAACTTTAAAATCCCCCGTTTTCCCCCTCTGGCTCCCTCAGGCTGACGCTCTGAAGGAAGCTATTTTCGTCCTATTCGAGGGAAAGTCGCACCTGCCTCCTTATTGCTTGATCTAATTACTTAAAATTGTTAAATGTACATTCTTTGCTAAAATCGTAATCACAAAAGAAAACAAAATCTTAAATTTCAAAGTTATTCTGGCGCGAAATTTAAATGGCTAGGTTCTATTTTTCCGCTTTATGAATTCCGAGCAAATTCACAAGACAAGCATCGTCAGTGAACGAGTTGATTAACATTTTGTAATAATTTCTTTACGAGCACACAGGATGTCGGTAGTTCAATACACGAGTCTGAAAAACTGTCGAGATTTGGTCGACTCTGATGACAAGCGTAACAGGAGAAAGGACCGTCTCGTTATACTTTTACTCCTGGTTCAAGTTTATGGCCTTGCTGATACGTGAGGGCACATTATTCGCGATCGTCATCGAGATCACAATTAGGGATTTTCCCTGTCTTCATTTCTTGCGCTTCCGCGTGATAACCTCAACTCATTGTTTTCATGTAGAATACTGCCCACGAGTCACTTTCAATATGCCTACAAACGATCCTGTCCACAACCAATTACATTTCATGATTTGCATTCAGTTTTAATTCACAGAAAGTAGATTGTACTTTTTTAAATCGATAAAGCCATACGGCTATAAAGAATTTGATTACACTTTTTTATTTGTGACAATGGAATTCTGATTTGTGATTTGAAAAAAAATGAACTTCGGCTTACCTTTTTCTTGCGGGGATTCACATCATCCAGTTCCATATAATCGGAAACGATTCCTTCATCTGGGGTTACACCTGGAACATATCGTTTGGGGCTGTGCTCTGCAGTGTGAACTTGTTTGGACCAAGTATTTGCATTGTTGGAACGTGCATCCTCGTAAATTGGCGGACTCGGGGTGCCAGTTCTCCAAGAACCACCGCTACTACTGCTGCTGGAGGCTCCACCAACTCCTGGTGATCCAACGACGCCATTTTCATGTACACGCCAGGAAGCTTAATTGAAAAAAATTAAAATAACCGGTTATCAAATCATTCATTATTCTGGAACGGTTACTCGGCCCAGGCCCTCAATTGTTCAACCCCAAAAATGAACACTTGAATGATGGATAATTTTGCTTATTATTTTCTATCGTTACAAAATTTATACGAGTATGCTGGCCGCATAAACAAATAGCGATTGAGGTACTTCGTGCTCTGGTAATACTGTTTTGATGAAGCACTTGCCCCGGGGACGAGAAAGCGGTCGAGTTTCGTGAGCCAATCACAAAAAAACCCTTCTAATGTTGTATTTCTGTTATCAACGCTTGCGTTATTGCCTCTCCTGTCGGCCATTGTGTTCTTAACTTGGATTATTTTTAAGGGAAGTTTCAAAGTGGGAGGGAATTAGTTTCTTCTAATCTTCAAGTTAAAATCCCAAGGGAACTTAGACGGGAGAAGTGATAACATTTGGTAAAATCAATTTTCCATGTTATTAAATCAATAAAAGTAGATGAGAGTTCATCACTTTAGTAGTTTTTTCAATCTGAGAGCGTAATTGCGATAAATTAGAATCTTGGTTTTTGCATGAGTCATAGACCAAAGACTCGAGGCCATAGAACTTTGGACCAAATGCTTTATTCGATGCACCGTGCGAGACAAAGGAAATGCTTTTAAATTAATTTTTTATAAATCAGTCTTAGAATCTGTACCGAAAATCCTGGTGATTATAATTTTAGGAGAATCTGATACAAATGCAAATGCTTCACTCGACTTATAAATTATGAATAAAAAAAGCCGTGCACAATTCACAATGAATTTTAATATTAAGTTGTCTCGCAAGATTTTCTCGCCCATGGCGAGAAAGAACGGCACAAATGAAGTATAACAAAATGGAAAATTGTCAAGTGAAAAATTACCCATCTCACGTCTCGATTAGAGATGTTTATAAAAATCTGTATAAAATTTAATATGTGAGTGACAAACAAGAATATTAAAAAGCAGAGACAAAAGCTTGTTTTGAATTACTGAGTTTTTTTGCATGTCATACACAATTCACGTGCAATCATAATTGATACGGCAATCTTTATAAAACAAGTCTCAGATTGTTACGTCATTTTATCGTTACATTATTTTATATTACTCAAGCATTGAAGATTTATCTTCTTAAAGAGAGAATAACTTTTCTTGACAACAGATCTGTTCTGTTTTTCGTTTTCAAATAGGGAGTATTTGTCATGCAAAACTTTTCAATTAAATTATAAAGGATGCCGCAGAAAATTTATGAAAAATAAGCACCACCTGAAGAATCAGAAAACCGAATATGACCTTACTTTGACTAAAAGGACTTTTGCATACATTTTGTGGGGGGTCCCTTGGCAAAAATACTCACTGTAATTTCCATCGCCTTGCATCGGCAAGGGCTTCTGGATATTTGTACAAGTAGTCTGTGCACGTCCCTGGGACAACGAAATGAGCCACTTAGCAGCATCTTCTTCACAAATTCCAGTTTGCTCTATGTGACATCCAGTCTCTTTGTGGCAAACGTGAATTTCAACATTGTAGTCATAATTTCTTTCGGAATCAGTGCCGGAGCTTGTTCTGCGTTTTCGATTTCTACAACAAAAACAAAATGAACTCATTAAAGAAAATATCTAAACTGAAAAACGTAGTCAAAGACCTCTTTCTAAAAAAAAAACTTTCCGCACTAACAGTGAATTGCGTATCGCACCTATTATATAACCACGGACGTGAACTGTGTAAAAAATCATTTCTGAATAATCTTTTTATAGGAAGGATCACTGACGCATTACAAATTCAAGGCACGGAGAAAATTGGGATGCTCAAAAAATTTTCGAGCCAATCTCCTTTGCTCACGTACGAGTGTCTAATGTTCAATGCCGAGTTCAGATTACGTCAGCGTTAGAAGTGAAGTTCTAATGTCAAGGACAAACAACAACTCATTCGAAATTGTGAAATTTAAACAGAAGTGGAACCAATATTTTCTTATTGTATTTTCCAATTAAGTTCTTAAGGAGTTCAGGGTATCAGCTGTGAATTGTAGAAGCTACCAGGAAGTAGTTTCTGTTTTACCCGGGCCAAGGCACGTTAACGTTAATATATTAATCAGGATAATAGGCCCTGTAATAACGATTGCTTAAAAGTTGTGAGTAAATAACTTAAGGGCAGGCTCGTGAATTTACGACCTTACGTCCACGACAGTGACGACCTACATTCTCCCTAAAGTTATTAGTGTCACATTTCCCGTTAGGCGATTATACCTCACCGCTAGATAAACTCCCCTACGCACTTTTGCACAAATACTTTTCGCAAAGTGCAGTACAAATGTTCCGTTATATCATGGAATCATAGCCTTCACGTTCATGGCCTGCAAAAGACTTGCAACTCAAGGAAATTAATTCCCGAGGAAGAAAATCCTTCATCTTTATCTTTATAAGCAAGTTAGCAAGGTAGCAAGTTCGCAATCCTAAATAAAATTATTTTAATAATGTGCTAAACCGTAAAATTAGCACATGCAAGAAAATGGAGAAATGTCAGGATTTTTGAATTCAAAATACAACCCCATTTATTCTGGTGAAACAGGATAGACTGACACGCAAGAACGTACCAGGTATGGTTGCAAATTACTGGACTTTCCGAGAAAACGTTAAGGCTTGCACCATAATTTTCTATCCTCTTTCTCAACTATTTTTTAGTTTGCACCACCTAGATATCAACAAATCGATATTCATAATTACTTCCACGGTACTTAACTCTCACGCATTTTGAAGCTTAGAAAAAAATGAATTGGCTGATTAGAAATAATAATAGTATTCTTGGAACAAAGAAAATAATATCTGGATTTTATTGAGCTCTTTTCGCTTCACGGATCGCAACAATGAAATCATCGGCTAGAACTAAGAAATCTGGAATACTGATAGGAAAAATACGTTGCCTTAATAGTTTAAATTTGAGGACATTGAGCACGAATTACAAAACGAAGAATCTCAAGGCCATCACTTAACCGTTCCACCTGGAACGGTACATCATGAGTCGAAAGTGAAACCACCATGTTGCCATGTTTCGAAACTATCGCATCCGGCATGTTTTGCCCATCGTGGACCTCATTTATAATTTCAAAATACAAATTAAAAGATCGCAAAAAAGAACCACTCTTTAAGACTGAACATGATCAAAATGTACAAATTGTTCCGAGAATTCAATTTTGAAACTCCTAAACAAACCAAGTCCGTTCTTCAAGGACCGAAATTCACTCAAGTGGGAATGCTGAAAAAATTGGGTCGTGAGAAGCGAGATTTCGGTGGTTCTTTTTCGCCTTGTTTCCTTTCGTTTTGCAACAGTCTCTCGTTCTCGTCGGGATTTTAATTGACGCACCTGTTCAACGTTTGTATTCTGTAGTATTGGCCTTTTCATAAAATTATTTCGGGTGGATTAGTCGTTTAATGAAAAAGCCTCATATTTCTAAAAACAAAACTGATAAAGTGTCAGTTATAAGGAGGTTTAAGAACTATGGCACAGTTCTTGCAGAGAAACATAGAGCTTTAAAAGAATTGTAGAAATGAATGAGAAGTAAGATGCTATTTATGGACTCGGAAGTGCAGAAACAACACGAGAACATCGACCCACTCCGATGAAACGAAAAATTCTTGAAAAACATAAGGAAAAGTTTTATTACAAGAATCAGGAGTAGATTGAGAAACAATTCAAATAAAGGAATTACCTGATTTAGCAAAGCCCATAAATAACAAAGGCAACAGAAATATTAAATCGAACTTTCCGAAAAGTGAGGAATAGCACGTAACCTCGATATAGAAGAAACCGAACATAGAACGGAACGACGTTGTTAAGCTACAAGAGGGAATGGAGAATACTTTTTTTAGCAGCCAGAAATCCTGAGTGTTAAATGAGTCCTGAGTGGTAAATACTAAACTAGAGTCTAGTCTAGTCTCTAGAGTTTGCAATTTATTTCTCGGTTTGGAAGAGGGCACGTTGCGTGTAAGCAGTTAACCTAAACCCTTCCAAGTTGTCCAATCGCATTGTATCCCTGTGATTAAAGAGTACGAGGACAAACGACGTAGGTATACAACCTGCCTACATGGCAAGACACCGTATCCACCGTTGCATGGTTATGTAGCTATGGCTACCTACCGCACCGCATTGTCAACCTACAAGATTGTTCACCTACGCCTGTCCGAAGCCTCCTTATACACTATAAGTAGTCTTATAGTCACATACAATAGGGAACAGAATGAACTTAAGCGTAACCCTAGGCTCAGCGAAAATAGCCTTACAAAGTTTGTTTTTTAGCACAGGTGTATCCTAAAGTCAAGGATGAAGTAAATCCGATGCATTCTTTTGTTGAATGGAGACATCCTTATCAAAAAATACCAGTAGGTATGACTTATCTTTCCTGAAAACACTGTTTGAACATATGGTAAAATAATAGGTTTGGATAGCCTGTCGGGCAGCCTCAAGAAAAAGGTTAACATTTTCCTTAAGAGAACGGAAAGCATGGATTCTTGAAGCGACGTCCAGATTCGGTGATGGGATAAAAAGCAATTGGGGGCCGGCAAAGTGTATAGTAAGTAGTAACCCAGTTTTCCCTGAGTAGAACGCGCGTCGACCCAGTTACCCGGGGATCCCCCTCGAAATGCGAGCTGACATGTTTCGCGACCTATATACCCCCGTGCCATTCGCCCAAAAAGATGACGCGGAAAGCAAAACCTAGAGAAAATCGATTTCACAGTTGGCAACAGTGATCGGGTACAAGCCATCGTCTTTCTACATCTTATACCTTCCGATTTTACGACTGTAAGTCCAAAAACGGTTACTCTAATCATCAGCTGCCAAACAATATTCTATCTCCAATATTTGACTATTCCTATAAGAACAATAAGTTTAACCAATTGACTGATCCAGTTTTCAACCATTAAAGTTGGAGTTATTGTGCTATTCACTAGTTTCCAGAAAAAAACTCGATCACTAAAAAAGGTTTATTCCATTTTATTGCTGCCTATCCATCCATAAAACTGTAAACCAACAGGCCGAACATAAAACTACAATAGAGGGTCTATTACGGCTACATCTTAGTGCTATCAGCAACATTTTTACTGCAGTTTGCAACGAGTTCACTGCCCTTTCGTAGAAACAATTACTTGACTGTAATGCTCACTGAATACTGATCTTCAAGAACTACTTCTATCTCTATCAGATATTACTTGCTCGATTCTGACCAATCTAAGAGTCCTCATACGGGATCTGATAGCAACACATTTTCATCTACGGCAATTATCTGATAAGAATCGAAAACCACCTTCAAGTACAAGATCATGAGGGAACGTTTAGCTTTTAGTTTCAGTTGGTTGAATCGCAAAGCCTCTTGGTCAAGACTTCCCATCCTTCATCTTTACTTGCGCAACGTTGTCACGATGATGACGAGGATGTTCAGTAATGGTGTACATGACCCGTGATGCGCAACGTTAGATCAACATCAACAACGGAGAACCTAAGATTGAAGAAATCGCCTGGAGATGATGTTGTAAATGAATCAAAAGGTCAAAAGAAGGATTATTAAAGGAGAACTTATCTCAACTTCCTATTAGCCAATCTTCTACAAGACTATTAGTCAATATTACATTATAAGTAAATGGTAATAACTTCTTGACTACCTGGTAATTAGGACTAGTTATTTGCTTCGCTTTGCTAGTAATGATGCATTAACATGAAAATCACCTGTATCAGATGAACGAATCATGCTATCAACCTGTTGCACTATGTGCAAGATGCATTGGCAATTCTGGACTCTGTAGTGATACCAGTGCAAACGCCCACGATATCAGTCTTTCAATTGTAACCCATTATCCAAGCCATAAAGAAATATCTCACGTTTCGTTAATCTGTTCTATTATCTCCTAATAATCCATAATCTAATCCAGATTCTCTTTTTCCGTATCAAAAGATTAGTGCTAACTGCATTCTTCCACCCTGAAGATTTTAGTTGATATACGGCAGATTTTATTAGCCTTCATGATCTACAACTTTCTTCATTTAAAAGATATCTTTACCATATTGGCAGAAAGAACAATCATAGAATGTACGGGGTTTCCTCGAATTATATAAGAGTAAAATGTGTCTGTATGGAGAAAAATGAACGGGTTTTCCAGAGAAAAACATGAAAGGATAAAGGAAAGACGATTTCCTCTTAGTAACATGGTGAATAATGGGGAGTATTGACCCACTTTCAGCGCCATCCGGGTTAGGGAGTCAAATACAGAGTCTATTTAACCCATACAGGTGTACTGAAGTCGAACGACCTGAATCGAGCGACCCGATTTCCGTCAGTACGACCCGGAATAACCTAGTTTTGAGTCTAGTGCCGAGGGCTCCTGGACTGTTCCAATTTCAAGTTCGAAACATGCTATATTCGACTGTTCATGAGGTTTCGTTGGAAGGGCATTCATAACCTTTTTCAATATTTCCTTATTAGTATTCCTGATTTCAAATTCTTGACAATGAGCTATAAAACTTTATTGTATCCATGGATTGCATTTCCGACATCAAGAACTGTCCTAAAACAGCAGTTCTACGAAGCTTGAGAATTTCGACTCAATGTCTTATCTGTTCCTCAAGACAAAATAAGAATCCATCAACAATTTGCATTTTCATATACAAAGAGACAGCAGCAACGTGAAACGTCAGTCACATACTGCATTCTGAATAAAAGATACAAAAAAATATATGGTGAAAGCGAATCGCAACTATCAAATAGATGGCGTGGAAAGGTCGTCCGAAGGTCGCAATGCACACGAATATGCAGAACGTCCTTCGAGGCGATAAGAAAAACTCCTCGAGCGCGACACACTGTTTCCAACACACTGAACGCTCCTATAATACATTCGACACGTGGCAGTGAGTTTGTGTTAGTACACGTGCAGTTTAGCTATAACGTTGCCTGCACTCGACCCATTGTCCCAGTTTCCCCACTGGACGGAAAGCAGGCGCAGAAGGAAACCGCCACCACTACCACTAAAAGAACATCTTAGGAATATATAAAAACATTTCAGACCTGAGAAATAGTTCATAAACGTATACAACCTTGTACTTCAATTGAGCCCAAGAACACTTAAACCCCCTGTAATTCGACAGTTGCTAATTACTGTGGAGAAAGTTGTAATTTTCTCTTTTTACAATTTATCTTCCTTCGTAATTGATATAATCACCTCAATTATACTTCATTCGATGCATAATTTTGTATTATTTCTAGCATCCATACAGAGTTTTTAGTAACGTCCTCTGCGCAATAGTTGAAAAAAAGCCTTTGATATGTACGGGGTTTTGGATAGATTACAAAGATAATAGAGTACTTCACATGAAGCGTGTCTTAATCATTCTCCTGTATGAGAAGCATGTCGTCCATGTCCATTGTCCAATTACTCATAAGGAAGAATATAGAACTTTGGTTTTGAATTTGCAAATGGAATCATCTATTCTGCAATTGAGGAAATTAATTGATAATAATGAATAGACTTAAGTAGAAAATTAAGAAACAGTTTTACTTAAAAGGTGGGAGGAAAAGATGGGAAGAAACTTGGCTCTTTGTACCTGACCCATTTTACCTGCCACGAGTCTGCCTCTGGCTGTACGTAGCTGTATCGATCGACCCCGATCCGTGGCCCCAGCCTGGCACCGAGCGACCCCACAATTTGTCATTCTACCCCGCGTCCCTGCATGGCTGCTCCAACCGACGTTTACATATACCACGAGATTGCTACCAATTTCCCTGTGTTGCTTGTCTGGAGATTAGAACCGAGACCATGCGAAACCACTGGCCGTGGGGTGGTTCCAATTTTCTGAAACGTTCAGGGACTTTTCTCTAATGTCAAGGGTACTGGAGCATCCAGTAATCAAACCATCATTGGGCTTTCGGTAGCCACGTTTACTGAATGACTAGAGTTTTGAAAAATACTGGTAGTTAATACCGTTTATAGAAAATGTGACAAAATGTGAATTTGTACAGCTTGTCAACATTTAAGGTTCGATCCTGTATAGTAACAACAGATCCTTGCTAAATTTAGCAATTTCCTGGTAGTCGGAGTGGATGTTTCGGCCTTTACACAGATTAGGTCATTATTAATAGTTGAACAGAAAACATAAGATTAGCCTTCCTGACAATATGCTCGATCACTTTCTTTAATTCCAACCTATATATTGCTAATTCGAAAAATCTGGACACAAGGATTCCGCACGAAATAAGCCATCCTGCTGACAAAGAGTTAGCCTTATTCAAATACTTCCCAATTGGATGAAAACGCGTTTCCTAGCTTCCGATCAGATTCAAAAACAGGTCTTGCGCGAAGCGATGAATTAAACACAATAGCCTTTATTACGCATCTGCTGCAAGGATTGCGATTCTAGGATCAGTCAGTAGCTCAAGAGCACTCGTCAACGATTTTCTTTACACAAGGTCGTAGCAAGCGTGCTTAGCTTGAATATGTTGTGTGTCACATACGTTCTTTCTCTTTTCCTCAACTGTCTTCCCTCTCTTGACGCGTGAGTCTATCAAGACCGGACTTTGTAAGAGTTTCAAGGATTCGCCGAATTTGGCGGCATCCGCATTGGGCTAGGTCGGTATTCAACTCTTGTAACGACTCAAGGCCCATATAATGGGAATTCAAACGTGCAAGTACGTAGAACTGGCCACAGAATTACTACATGGTCGCTCTACATTCTAGGAGTTGTTTAAATCTACATCGTCATACTCAAGCAAGATTAAAGAAAGACGATTTCTCTACATTTGAATAAGTGAGATTTCACTGATCATCAGTGAAAATCCTAGGGATCAGCCTGTTTACTATTTCCTCTGATGCAGACTTTTCATTATAAATGACAAGAGGGTATACAAGAATCCAACAGCTGAGAACAGCGCTTGTTGAAATTCTTGTTAAGCATATTCGCGTGAAACCCGGAACGAAACAAGTTTTGTTTATTGAAAGAGACATGGCGCGTGCCTGGCCATGACGCGCTATTTTCGTTGCGAAACAGCTCCACGTGTCAACAAATAATATTGTCGTAATCGTTGTAAATAATTCCCGATTCCAGAAATTTCTATCATTGTTATTATATCAACAATAAGGAATTATTGAGCATTCATTAAATTTTCTTTAAGCTAAAAAAGATGGTAATTTATGAGAGATAAAACCGTGATACATGTTCTACATTTTCTAATTTACAATGGAATTCCGAACCAATTATTAGCACCAGAAACATGATTCCTATTAACCCAGCATAATATTCATGACCATCAATCATGCTACATAAAATAATTACTGCCTCTTTATGAAAACTACTTCTTAAACTTACCTTTTAATAAGTTCCACCCCTAGAAAAATCATCTATGCCTACAACTTCTTATGCCATTCACCTCCAATTTCTCGAGCATCTTTACACGAGCAACCTCAATTTTAATCTTAACCTCAACCTCAACCTCAACCTCAACCTCAAAACCTACAAACGCCGCCTTGAATCCGAGTTTCTTTCCCGGCCAATGTCAGCGAAAGTGGCAGTATCAAAAAATCGATTCCAATTTTCCAACGAACCAAATTCGAATTTTTGCGGCAATCTAACCCCATTAGTTGAATCAGAATTAAGGGAATCAAGATTAGAAAGTGCATTTTTATACCCTGGAGCGTTTCTTGACACGGAAATTGGATTAACTGGGGCAGTCTCGCAATGGTAAGAGTAGACAGAGAATAGAATCTCTTGCGAGGGCGGCTGAGGGAAAGGGGTGCGGGCGCAGGGCGGAAGTTTTCCGGGGGTGCCTGCTCGTATACAGAGCGTGGTAGTGCACCTGACCCATATAGCTCTCCGGTATTGATTGACCCAATTCGTAAAGCCGGCCGCCCCCGCTTTTTCCACCCAACCACCACCCACCCCAACGTCGACTAATCGCCTCCGCTGCCCCCGACACCAAACGGAAGAATTATCTCGCCAAGAACTCCAGTCAGAGAATTCTCTCCCCTCTTAAACAATAAAAAATGCCCCTTAAGAGGTTGGAAACCCCTACGCTGTTTTCTGAATTAATAGTACGCTTATAACTTAATGAACTCATTCATTCAACTGTTGTTGAAATTATTGAAATTATTTTTGTTATGGTGTGATCTTTTTAGGGAATCTTCAGTTTTAAAATATGGGGAGAATATAGCTGCAGTGTAATGCAAAAATTTCAACAACAAAAAAAACAAAACATCAGTTTTTTAAGAGTTGATGAGTAGCCGTGCCCGCATTCGCAACTTACCTCCCTAATGTAGACCAAATTCAAGTGGGGGTAGGTCAACAATGCTTGTCTACTACAGTCTTTGCGGTATCAAATAATTAATATATGTAATAAAAGGATTTTATTTACGTTCCTCACATCCTGCTGAACCATTTCTTTGAAAAATTAAGCCTTTTTTGTCTTTAGTTAAATCTACAAAAATGGTTATTATTTATTATAAATAAAAAAACACTGAATACGAGGTTGTGAATTTTATTTTAGAAATTTTTTACCATATTGAAAAAATCTCAAAATTGAATAAATCCTCCAAAACACTCTAAATTACTTAAACAGTTGCTACAAAATGCAATTCTTAATATTTAGTTAGCTAAATATACAATGTGCTGTAACTATTAATTATCCTGATGGTGATTTTGTTCGATGAGCGAAATAAAAATAAAATGATATTAAACTTGTTTATTTTCCTTTTTTCTAATGTTTTTTAATTAATTAAGTTTTAATATCCTGGATTGAATCAATTTTTTTATTCGCGTAAAAATTGTGATTGTTACGAAACGAGTAAATTTAGAATTTTTGATCGAATAAAAAAATACGTACCTCTTCTCGTGGAGTTTCTTAACTTTTTCTACTTTGCTTATTAAACGTTCAGTCTTGGTTTTGGGCCCCCTGAAAAATCGCGGAATGTGTCAAATCGAAATTTTCGAGTCAATTTAGATTTAGAAATTTGGAAAATTTTCAGATATTAGGAAGTTCTTTAAAATTGCTTTTCATCCTTTTAATTTGATTATTTATTTTATTATTTTAGTTTGTTTAGAATAGTTTGAAATCTTGCTTTTAATGTTTGTGACGAAACGGTACGTATAAACAAAAAAGTGTAAATGGAAAGTGTAGTGAAAAGTTTTCATGAATGTCTTAGAATGAGAAATAAAAAACAAAATCTGCCGAGTATAAAATTAGCGTCGTTGTTGTTCCAGCTGTTTTATAAATTACATACGCATTTTTAAATACGTTCCAACTTTCTTAAAATCTTAAATATCAAAACCACTAATATATAACTATTTCATAAAATAAATTCTGATGCATGACTTACCTAGGTCTTGCGATCGATTCATCAGCTCTGTCTCTGTAAAATAAATATTTTCAAGTTCACATTTTTGAAAAATAAAAAATTAATTAATTATATTATGTGTAAAATTAAACAAAAAATATTCGAAAATTAAATACCCATATGGAAACGTAAAGTAACTCGAGCAGAAAAGAAAGGTAAAACAGGTATCGCGGCGAGAGTGGATACAATTACGGTAAGGTGAGTGTGAGAGGGGGGGGGGCGAACTGTGCGTTGCTCAATTTGCCTCCACCAATTACCGTAAGGACGTATGAGCAGGCAATTGGCTCAGCACATTGCATGTGCAACTTTGTGAGAGGTAAAAATCGAACTTTTTACATCGCTGCCATGCGATTGAATCGCTTTGAAAAAATGAATCGAAGGCCTCCATTATATTTTTTTAACCTGATCCAAGGTCGTCAAATTTATTTTTATTACAACCTTTCATTTTTTTCACCACGGAGAAAAAAATCCGAGCGAATTTTCTATAAAATGTTTTTGATAAAAAATAGATTTCAACACACAAATTATTACTAAAAGTTCTAGAAATAACAGAGGTAACTACAACAAGAATGATGATCAATATTTGCCAAGAGTCAGACATTTCTCATGGGTTTCTCGAGTAACTGCTGATAGAGGTAAAAAAAAGTCATAAGTATTGGATGCACATTACCCTCTAATGTAATGCTTCGGTGAATAATAAGCGATAGTTTGAAGTCAACTCGATACTGTAACGAGTTCCTTGTACGTAAGCAGGGGGAACTAATTAAACTCAGCTCGTGCTAAACTCAACTCGTGCTCTCTAACGTCAACCCATTCCCTATATTTTTTATTACCTCTCTTTCTTTTCATTATCTTTTGCAAGTTGTTGCACACTCGGCTACAAGTGTTATTGTAACAAGGAGGATTTTCAAGTTGAATTGCTCCTGCGGAAAGAATTAAATTATTGAAATAATATAACGATCGGTAAAGCAGTCATCATTTCCTCCACAGACACCTATGTAACTTCCCCTTTTCAGTGTGCAGGGACACTAGCCCTCACTGGATACAGAATTGCTCCAGGTCCTCAATGCAAGCTCCCCTGTAGAGATAATCCCTCTGTCTTCCAACTTATAGCATTTCCCTTTTCAAAAATACGAATGTGACCAAGAAAATCATTTACATATGCAAAATTATGTTAAGTCTAATATAATTTAGTATACATATAATATATAACCATTTCAGTTTACCAGGAATAATTTTTTAAATCAATTTATTAAGGTCCCGGAAGCTGGAATTACAACATTGACATATCGATATAGGCACTATGCCATAATTTAGTGCTTATTTAGTGCTAATTTGTGCTGCACAACAAAAATTTTGTGCC
>JAAAKG020151789.1:0-31273 GCA_010014905.2 Druon quercuslanigerum
ACTTTGTGAGGATCTTCACTTGGGGTGATTGTTAGAGAGATTGATCAGCAACCTGGGTCGGAGCAGTGTTGCGGAGTAAGCGTGTTATTTAAATAAATAACACGAAAATTCCAGATCAATCTAACAATTTTATAACCCCTTCCTCACACTACTCCCCTCCCCACCGAATGGGTCACGCCTAACCCGAAAGGGAAACGGCCTAATGGTGTAATAATAATAATAATAATAATAATAATAATAATAATAATAATAATTCAGAGTCTCGGTGGCTCAGTTGGGTAGACGCTCGGACTTAACCTCAGAGGTCCGGGGTTTGATCCCTGAGCTGGTACCTCTGGAAATTTTTCTATGTACCTTTGCCGAGGTTCTGGTGGTTCGGAATCCACCTTAAGCTGTAGGTCCCCCCATCGGGCACTTGACTGCAACCCAGCAGTCAAGTGCAGTCAGTTTTTGAAATCTACTGTATACAATTCAAATTTGTGAAGTTTTCTCACAATTTATATTGGAATTTCACGACTGATTTTAAAGTTCTAAAGCCTGGATTCGATGACTCGAGTAAAATTTTTATAATTAAGCACAATAACCATGTTCTATTTTTCTTTTCATATTTCTGTTTTATCTTTAAGAGTTTAGCTTAAGTTCAGTTCAAATTTCATTGTAGACTAAGCATTTTTGAAAACCAAATCCTTTGATCTGAGTAAGAGTTTTATGATTTAAAATACAAAAACGTCCTTTTCATTTTATGTTTTTCATTTTTTAAGTATTTTTTTGTTTTTAGAGTTTTCCTTAACCTTTGTACACATTTCACAAGCAATTGGGAATTTGTGGAAACTGAATTTGAAAACATAGATACTATTCTTATAATCAAACTTCGAAAAATACAGTTTCCATGTTCTGTATTCAAGTTTTTAGTTCTATTTTACTTTCTCCGAGTTTTTTCCAAATTTTCCTTTAAATTTCCCTATCGAATTCGCATTTTTCGAACCCAAATTCTACTATGAATACTTGAAACTTTATGTTGATACCATTCTACTATTTCATGTTCAAACTTTATATCAAGGGAAAACATATGTGAGTAACATCGAATGCTATAGAAATTTGACTTTTAAAGGCGTAGTTTATTCATAAGTTAAGTTAGTCTTGATCAATAAAAAGTTCTGCATCGTGTGTTTTACATGTTTTTTTATAACTTGATACAAGTTTGTTTGCATTAATTGGAGCGGCCGTTCCGCGGCGGCGAAGCTACCGCCACAGGGCACAGCTGGTACTTCTATAAGATTGTGATAAAATTTAGAATAACTTTTTAAAATACTTTATCTTTTCATAAGTGTTACGTAGATAAAGGGCTTATCTTTGAAACGATCTTCGCATCAATATTTCACGCTATTAATTCCACTGATTTTTATTTCAATTTGTCCTTTGTAATTTTTGATATTTCGTGACATTACGTTACACGCTTCTATTTAGGATTTTAACATTTAAAAGGATCAGGATCATCAAACTGCATAAAAAGGTTACAGCAATTGAAAAGTTCAATTTGTTTGACTAAAAAATAGAATATTATAAATTTTAAATAAATATAATTTTATGTGATGAGCAGTGAATCTTCAAGTGATTGGATAGGCTTTCCTACTAAAAACGAAACAAAATTCCTATGAATGAAATACATTTACTGTATAAAAATAAATTTTTTGGAGATTAAACTTTCAGAAATCCAACTAAAATCATTTCTAGGTTTCCAGTTTTCTATATATCTAGTTTCCGCACTTCTAATCCTGATTAAAACATAGCTATGAATTCGAATGAGTATATATTTGCAGAATACATTAGTTATGCTGATCCCCTTAACCAAATTTCCCTCACATTTATGCCGGATGAAAATTTCTAATAAAGTGAAAACAACTTCGTAACGGTAATGAAACACGTGCAATGAAGGACTTTGTCGGAATTGGCGAATTAAAACTTAAATCGCTGTCTCTGAAGTTTGAAATTAAATCTGATCGTTTCTATATTTCTTTGCCTTTGCTTCAACCTCTCTTTGGTGAAAAATATAGGCTCCTCTTCGTTGAAAACGTTATCCGGAAGGGACGACGTTGATGTTCTTCGACGACTACAACCGATTTTGTTTTGGCGGAACAACAACTTTAATCGGTTCCACCTTGTACGGGTCGACGCTTGTTAACAAAAAGCAGGGATTTATCCTATGTAAGGGGGCAAAGGGAAAACTAGGAAGCCCTTTAGAAAGTTTTCCAAGAGAAAATCTAGAAGAACTTTTTGCATAGTATACATTCGCAACAGCCATGTAAAGCTGTTGCTTTTCAAGCCTCTCAGAACTTGTGTGAAGTATTGATGTATTTTTAAGTGTATTTGAAAACGAGTTTTTCTTAGTAATGCGTTGTTTGCGTGACAGATGCTTTTTTACTTATCATTCAGGAACTTCTACTCTCTAAAATGTATATTTGGGGAACTTGTAATTAAAAATTACAAGTTTTGTTGTGAGAGTATTTATAAATTAAAATCACTATTACATATTCTTTTCGGACTAAAATTGTTTAATTTTAAGCTTTACAATTTGAATTGTTCCACATTTTGAAAAAGGTTAGGTCTTCTTCCTAATATTTATGCTTTTGTTTCTTACGTAATTAATAAACGCTCCCTTTGCCCTTTAAAACTTTCGACATATACATTTCTAAATTTCGACGCTTTCAAATTAAATTAGTTCAATTTTTATTATTTAAGTCAAACATATGTTATGCCTATTAAAAAAATGGGTGTAACGAAATGTATAGAAATTCTCGCACTTATTATTGTCAAATACCTGATAGACTTTTAAATGACTTGAAATTGCTCAATTTATTACATTAAAATTGAAAAACAAAATCTGTTTCTAATTTTCAGTTTGTGTGCAACTACGGTTAAAGATTCATTCACGAAATACGTTATACGTTTAGGATAAAAGTTCCTGAAAAATGTCGTAAAAATCACGTATTTTGTGAATAGCCCCTAATTTAATTTGTGATCGTTATATTGGATAATTATTTATTTTCCTTACAAACAAAGATCTTAAATTATATACTTTGATAAGAAAATTAAACCTAATTTCCATTATAAAATAAATATATTTAAAAAATTATATTTTATAATAATTTCACGTTATTTCAACAGACTTTAAGAGCTTCCAGAGCATTTAAGTGATTTCTAAGCATGTGAAGGAATTTCAAAGCATTTTTAAGGTTTGCAAAATATTCAAAAAGATTTAAATGGAACTATAAGGTTTACAAGTAATTGGATCAGGTTTAAAAAATTATGAGGCATTTCAAATGACTTCAAAAGAAGTATAGGATTTCACAGGTTTCAAAATTTTTCAATTGTTTATGACAGATTTTAAAGTTTGTTGAACTTTGTCAAGGTATTTGAAATTATTTTAAGGGATTTCATGGGGTTTCAGAAACATCCGGATGATTTTATGAGCTTTTAAAAAAATTCAAGCAATTTAAAAAAATTTTGAAAGTTTACAAAGGTTTCAAAAGGTTTCATAAGTGGCTAAACCCTCACTTGATACTAAGTCATACGTATTTTAGATAAATCAATATCTACTCGTATCGTTTACATTGAGTTTTTGGCCAGTAAACCGTTAGTAGACATTTTCTTATGTATTGTCATATTTTAAGTACTGGGACTTATAAGTAAAGTTCCTAATCAATTGAAATTCTTTATTTTCACTAATCTAGTCCTTTTCAGTGCAATAAAACTTATTGTCTGGATATAAAATATGAAAATATTGTATAATCGCGCGAGTATTTGTTTGATAAAATCTATTTAATTCACCGTTTTTTAAGGTATGTAACATTGAAAGTTTTGTAATAATTTAAAATTTTGTCGTCTAAATTTACTTGAAAGTCGTAACTATTATTGTTTTTATATATTTTCAGTGTTATATTTTTTATTTACAATTGAAGTGTATGTATTCAACAATACAAGCAGATGAGGAATTATTTGCTTTAAAGCTTTCTCTTTGCTAGCAAATAGAGCTCTATTTGAACGATGTTTAAGCTGGACTAACCATGTGTACTTTAATGTTATTGCAAAATCTCATAAAGGATTCGCTCTAGCAGCAAAATGCACATAAATCGTTTCTAACCGAGTAACTGAACATAAGTGTTTCTCTTATGTAAACTGAGATTATTGCACAAAAGCTTTCACGTTTCTGTAATATGAGCATTAAAAGTAGGAATATCATGATTTCTATTCTACGAGATTCAATATTTAGTTTTACGCAATTTCAAATTCGATAAAAAATATGATTTTAAGTATAAAAGGTAAATTAATTTTCAGATGATTTTCAGATTTTACAAACATATACACATCTTTTGGATTTAAAAATTAAAACAGACCAAAAATTGCGGTAAGCAATTTTCGTAAGCAATTGTCGATAGCTACTTGTTATATTTATAGCAGAAAGAAGTAAAAATACGGTCTGTACCATAAAGGCGTACACGAACCTAAAAGAATTTCATCAAAATCTTCTAGTTCGAGAATATAATCTCTTATGTATTCGTTTTCTGAGGCACGCATGTTTCATTACATTCACAAACTATGTGCTGAGCTGTCTCATAACGAAAATCACATTTTCGATAACTAGAGTTCTCTCTAATTCGCCCTTTTTTTGGTTCTCTCCTCCATGAAACATTTACTAATCGCTCCTTTCCCCGATCCATACGAGTTACCATAGTATGGTTCTGGGCCAATCATTGGCTGTGAAGGCTCCCATGCATTCGCTTTCTCATTAACTTCAATATCCTCATGGCCGGGAATCCAGATCAAACTGATCCCTTTTTCACCGACAATCTTAAGAAAATCTGGAATTCAACTCCAGACTAGTTCGGAAGTAAACTCGTTGGATGTAAGAGCCTTAAGTACTGTTTTACTGTCAGAACAAATGTAAATATACTGGTCTTCATATGTCTGCTTACCAATCTACTCCAAGCGAGCATTAATAGCTATTATTTCCACCTGAAAAACAATAGGGAATATGCCCTGTACTGGTTTTGCCTCAGCCCTGGACATCTTTAATAGATTCCAGACCCTGTTTTCAAGAAGTCTTTAAAGCCCTCTGTATGCTAAATGACACCTCCCAGTGTAAATAACTTTTCTCTTCTCTCCTCATCATGCAATTCTTCCCTTTAAGGGAACATGACCTTGAAGGGTTTCATAAAGGAAACTTTCTTTAACATAACATCAGTTTGCATAGAAAGAATAGTATCCTCGAACAGCATGTATTTACTGATATTATGTAGATATGTCACCTGAACCTCACTAAGGTTGTAATTATCAATTATCTGCATGCGCTTTGTTCATAATTTTTTCTAGGATTTTAAAACGAAATTCTGTTTGTTGAATAGATATGATTCTAATCGGTATAGCGCTCAAAAACTGCTGAAAGCCTGCCTATGAGTAGCCAAGTCAGTTGTTTTACGGTTCCTATATTTTTGAGCTTCAGATCTATTGGCTGTGAAGGAGAGGCATATCTGTCTATGATCCGATAGGAACGTATCTCCTGATACATGCCATCTCTTAAACACTTCGCTAATACTTATCGAACACAAGGTAAAATCAAATACCTCGTGACATCACGATGTGACGAAAGTAGGTGTATAAGCTCACGCGTTCCAAAGAGAAGGTTTTGATTCTGGTAGAAAAATTAATTTTTGGAAAAAGAACGAGCATAAAGCCTTCAAAGATGTAGATTTCATGCAGTGTTGACATTTTTTAATTAAGATTTACTTTTCCGGGCACCGTGGGGGTATCTCAAGTTAGAAAATCCATATAATTGGTTTCATCTTCATTGGAATTTCTTCTACAAGCCCTATAACATTCCGGTAACATTTTTCCAAACCCACAGAGGTTTTTCCAAAAGCCCTCAAATATGATTTTTTCTAATGCATTCTACATAGGAAATTTCGATTGCCTATTTAAATCAGAAATTCGACAAAAAATGCATTTGCTAAACAGATTTTCCAATACAATTTTGAAATACCATAGTGTATAAATTGTCATTAAACTTTAAAAATAGAGTTATAAAAACATTTTTATCTTGTTTAAAATGAACCTTCTCATATTTTGTGTCGACTTTTAACTTTTTAGTGCCAAAAGTCTTTTATACGAACTTTTATATGCACGAGACAGCCGTTTATTACTCGTAGAAGGTGGAATGAGAAACGTGGTTTGAGTGGAGAAGCTGAAGATGTCTATCTTGTGAAAGCTATCGATTTTTTCTAGCTCATACACGAAAGTCGTGAATTTATGAAACTACTATGACAGTTTGAATTCAATGGGGAATTTGGCTCTGAATTAAAAAGCGAAATTACTTAAAGCATAATCTTCTCTGATATTCTTCCATTAGGGGGTGTATCGGGTAGTACCTATCACTTCAGATTTGTTATATAATCTAGCTGGTAGAGACGGAAATTGCAATATAAAATTTTAATGTCAGTAGGTTGACTAAAAATTCGAAAGCCAATATTTAAAGAATGTTTCCGCTGGTCACCGAGAAAATTCTAATATTTAGACATTTTATCATAATGTTGATCAACGAGAAATAATCTTTTTTTAAAATTAAGATTCATAAATTCGAAAATCTAACATGAAAAAATTTGTCTGGCAGCATTATAAATTCTATAAATACGACAATACATAAAATTATAAAACAAAAATTACATATAACGTAGTTCGAGAAGAAAATTAAAAAATCTAATTAATACCAAAGTAATATTTTTTGTAGCCTCGAAAATATTTAAATATTTTATAATATGCCCCTACGTAAAAAAGATAAACCCTCCAACGTTGAGTGAAATCTAAATTAGCTTTATAATATATGAATATCGTTTGAAAAAATAATTATTGCATAAGATATGCAAATAAGTTTTAAATAAATCTTGAATCGCTACTACTCGTCATCACATACCTAATTCAATAAAATTGGGCCCTGAACTTATAACCATCGAAAATAAGAAAGATTTTTTTACAATACCATCCTAAAATCGTTGACATTATATTCAGTCATGATACCTAAAAAGAGGCCTTATTTATTAAACGAATAGCGTTAACGAAATTGCTTCGTAATGTTTAAAAATGGGTAAAAAAAGTTTAAGAACTTAGTTTCTTCCAAATCGTTCCTTGCTGTTGCATTCAAATACTTAGTCATGTTAAAGTATACTGTATTTAAAAAAAACTAGAAAAAATATAATGCTCCAGTGCTAATATATATTAGTGAAAATAAAAAATTTGAAATATCATGTCCCTGAAATATTGTACGCTTATATTTAGAAGAATAATTTGTCTATTTGCCGGGGCTTATTAGGCTTATTTTTTCTCGGGATACCCTATGCCCGACACATCTTTAGCTTACTCATGTCAGTATCAAAATAAAGGGCCTAGGGGGATAAGCATGTGAAAATGGTCCCCGCGACTATCAAACCTATATTAGCACCATATATTTGCATCTATGCGAATATAAAATGCTGCAAATTTCAATCTTAAAATTTCATTTTTTTGAGAGATATGGAGGGGGGGGGAGGTAAAAAAGGGGATTTCATCTGCAATTTTTTTCGAAAATAAACCTT
Source organism: Druon quercuslanigerum (assembly GCA_010014905.2). NCBI lineage: Eukaryota > Metazoa > Arthropoda > Insecta > Hymenoptera > Cynipidae > Druon > Druon quercuslanigerum. Next base: position 7,623 of record JAAAKG020151789.1, read on the forward strand.
CAAGTGTCTGCTTCAACATACATTTTTGTCAGATTTTTCGTGGCAGTGCGTCATACCGAAAAATGATGAAAATTATGCAAGCTGTACAGCATATAGCGCACTCTCGCTCCAGTTGGGCACATCGAACTCCACTGTTTAGTTGACACTATATTAGTTTAATTAAGCGGTCGGCTCGAATAATGGTGCACTCGTATTTTAAGAGATCACTTATTTTTCGTTACTTTTGAACATAACATTATGAAAAACAAAAACCAGACTTCTGAAAATTCAAGTACACCATTATTGAATCCAATCGTTCAATCTTCGTTTTTGATCATTTTGTCAATCTCTCTGATGAGAACCTTTTCGTAATTTAATAACTCTTCTTATAAAGTAATTGATTTGTATTTACGACGGATATATTAACTACTAAAAAAGCACTAACCGTATGCCCTGAACTGTTTGTAAACTTTATTATAACATCTTTTCTTTTTTGGTAGTCATTTGTTTTACTGATTAGTACTGCGCAGGTCAGGTTTCTCGAATCCGCTATTTATTTGTTTTCAACTCTCTAAAGTTGGCGGCTTAGAGTCGAGCATTTCATCATAGAACTTTTTCGCCATTTCATAATTTTTCTTAGAAACTGATTGATTTGTATTTACGATGGATGTAATAACTACTAAAATATCACGAAACCTTGCTTATAGCCTTTCTTATAACACCTTTTGTTTTTTGGTAGTCATTTGCTTCTCTCTCTAGTACTGCGCAGGTTCGGTTTCTCGAATCCATTTCTTTTTTCGAATACTTGTATTTATTCTTTTAATTCTTCGCACTGGTCTCTTAAATCTCTTGTTTTTTTCTTGATTTGACAATGCCTAAAACGGTAGCAATAAACTTAAGGTGTATTGGTTGCCAGGCATTTTAAAGAAAAGTAACTGGTAAAATAAACATGTTAAAAATTAAAATGGAGCTAATGATTTCTCTTCATATTTAAAGCGAATAAAAGTCGTTGATGACACTTTATGTAATGTATGTCGACTTTGCGTTTGTAAAAAGAATCCTGGCAAAGATGCTGAGTCTGAAACGGAAAGAAACCCTCCCTATGAATCTGAAACCGATAATCCATCATTCAAAATTAAATCCGGACCAAAGGAAGAAATTGTTAATGAGCAACGTGTTGAAATCCTATCCAGCGAACTGCGGCTGCGGACAGATATTGTTATATTTGTACATTGTCTGGTAATCTGGATAGGATTACTGAAGAAGCTCGAATTGCAGTTTATTTTAGGAAAAAAAATCTATATACCAGATGGAAATCAGTGTTGTAAATATCACTCAATAAAAAATAGAATTTATGAAGATAATCTGGGACTCCTGAGGGTACACTCTAATACAACAAGTCTCTCAGTTTTAAAGTTACCTAAATTGATGGAAACTCTGTGTATAGAATGTGATTCGTCATTAGTGGAAAAAGTCGGCGAATATAGCATTTCGGAAAAACAGTTAACAGTTTTAACTGGATTATATTGGGAAAAGCTTGCTATTATTAAAGACATGATGGTTTCAATGCGAAACAGTCAATCCCGTTAGGCAATCCAAGCACTTGTTATCTTCCTTTTTATGTTGATGACAGGAAACTCTAATAAGATGATAGCTACGATCTTACAATGAAAGTATGAGTATCTTATTTCAGATTATTCTAACAGTATTATAAAAGCTTTCGAAAATGACATTTTACCACTGCGTTTCGGTATAAGTCCTGTCATTAGAGATGACGTAATTCAGAACAACACAACCGGAATTGCAAAACATTATTTAATCTGAATGAAAATTTATTTTTTATTTGCGATGGCACGTATGCTCGTCATCAAAAAACACTAACAACGAATATCCGAGGAAATCTTAGTCTGGGCGGAAGAAGGTTCCTCTTTGTAAACCTTTCACTGTATGCACAACTGACGGTTATTTTATTGACATGCTTGGACCATATTATGCTAACGAAAATGATGCGAAAATTTTGGAAAGTTTCAATGACGATCCAAATAGTTTGCGCAAATTCCTAAGAGAAGGTGATGTTTTCGTCCTTGATCGTGTTTTCCGTGATGTAAAAGAAAAATTAGAGGATGAGAATTTCAAAATCTTGATACCGGCTCTAAAGTACAAGAGGTATCAACTGTCCACGAAAGAGTCCAATGAATCTTGTTTTGTCAACAAAGTTCACTGGGCAGTTAAATCTGTACATGGAGTACTTAAACAAAAATATCGCCTTTTGGATCATAAATTCGACAACAAGCTTGTACCGAAAGTTGGGATTTATTTCAGAATCGCGTCGTTTCTGAACAACACTTTTGGAAAAAGATTTCATTCTGACGATGAAACTTTTGATGAAATTCTGCAGAGAATGCATAATCAAAAAGAGGTGCAGAATACTTTGGAGACTGACGTAGAAGAAAATGGTTATATTCGTCGGAAGTTACCTTTCAAAAGTGTTACATCCGATGAAATTTTAGATTTCCCAGAAATGACAAAAAAGATTTGAAGATCTTATACACTAGTTCCTACCAAATGAGCCAAGCGATATCATATTTGGCAAAAATCGTGGATAAAGATGAGAAACTGAAGATTCAGTACGTTAAAGACCAGTCAAATTTACTCAAATTGAAAGTTCCATCTCGTTATATTTCTCGCACAGCATACATATGCTTCTTGAGATATAGGCCTAACATCGTTGGTGATTCTGGTTTGACGTATCACACATGCGAATGTGCCAATGAAAAACGGACTGTTGCTAGACTCATGATAGATGCTTATACAAAGTCTTTAAATCAGCGAAAATACTAAGTGATATATTAAAAAAAAAATTACATTCCAGTCATTGAAAGAGACAGTCATGAAGATTAAAAGAAATAATTATATAAAAAGCACCTCGATTTGTGAGAGGGGAGGGTACTCACACTATACAAGCACCTCGTTTTGTGAGAGGCGAAGGGACTCACACTCAAAAGCACCCCGTCTTGTGAGAGACGAGGGGACACACACTGAAAAAGCACCCCAATGAGAAGTTGGAAACTAACTAACTCTGGAAACTATAATTTTTATAGGTTAACTGCAGACCATTCTTATTAAAATACTTTATATACATAGACTACTAACATTCTTTTCCAACTTCTTTTCGTAAGTATTTCTCAATTATTTCGTTTGGTGTGTCACGTAATATCATAGCAATCGTAATTTCACTATAGGGTAACGTTTTCAAAATGCGCATTTGTTTTTTATAATGTTATGTAAAAAAGAAATGAAAAATAAGTAATTCCTTAAAACACAAGTGCACCATTATTTATGTCCACCAAATAGTTGAGTTCGATGTGCCCGGTTGGAGCGAGTGTGTGCTGTGTGCTGTGCGGCATGCGTGATTTCCCTCATTTTTCGTCATGACGCACCACCACGAATAATTTTAAAATCTATGTGAAAGAAGACTCTAAAGGGTTTGTTTTCAAAAGAAATTGGAGGTGAACCTCTAAAACATAACCTCAAAAATATATACTTTAAACTTGAAAGCATTTTTTACCCCTATTTTGTATCCAAAAAAATCCAAAACTTTTTATGAAAGTAGTATTTTTGGTTAATACAACATATATTTTGTTCGTCAACATTGGTTAAGCTGTTTTCGAAAAGAACACATTTTTTTATTTTACTCCTCCTTTCCATATCTACCAAAAAATTAAATTTTAAGCTTGAAATTCGCAGCATTTTATATTCGCATAGATGTCAATATATGGCGCCAATATAGGTCATAGGGCAACGAACCAGTATTCCTTAAGTAAAAATTTACTCTAAATTAATCAAAATTCGTTGGACGGTTAAATATCGCGTGATTTTTTAAATATATTTTTTTAAATTACCATAAAGTTACTTCCTTTGTTAATTATATTGTAAATAAAAACAAAAATAAATTTAAATTTACCTACCTAAAAATTGAAAAAACAGCTTTAATTATTAATACGACTCGAAACAATATGTAGGCTCCGGAAGCTACGATCATGGTTCCTTAAAGCAAACAATCCCGACGCAACCCAAACGTGTGTGTTGTCCACTTCTGCTTCTTGTATGTTAGAAGGTAAGCAGGAACCGAAAATTGAAGCAAGACATTTCGTACAACACTGATTCTTAGAATGTAGTCTATAGCCGCAGATGACCTTACGCGGCAGACGGCATAGTTGGAGATGAAGGTTTCACCTCAAGATACTTTTTTAGAGTTACCAACCCTTGTACAATGTTAGGAGGAACTGTGTTGACGGACCAGATGAAGTGGTCTTTTTCCTGATGCTGGCAAGCCGGGATTTTTTTGAGTTAGCTCAGTTCGAAAAGAATAGCTTCATATTTCGACCGTTTTTCTTTCTTCTTTTCCGTGCTATTACCATCAGCTCGTGCCGAGAATTCAGTCATGTAAATTATCTTGGTTTTTAGATTTTGTAGGAGAATATCAGGCTTTGTAGCACTGACAAGTTGAGTGGTTGAAAATGTGAAATTCCAGTAAATCTTACACTAATCATTCTTCACAACGAACTCAAGCTCCCCCTAAGCGTATGGCAAGACGGGCAATTGATCAACATGATAGAAATACCGAATATGGTAATATTACACTTTTAGAGCCGCATTGTGTCTCTCTATATATCCTAAGCGTGCCAACTTTAATAATCCACTATGAAAATTTCCAAATTTTCCTGGCTCTTGCTTGCACGCTCGGCAGTTAGTATCGTCTACCGGTACATTCATTCTGCACTTACGGTAAACTGAGGTGTCTATAATGCCGTCTTTACAGGCAAAAAGAAATCCCTCCGTCTCCGATCACAACTCAGCAGATTTAAAAATCATGTTCGACAGACCCATCGATAGCTCTTCTCTACGTATAATCCTATAGGATTTACCATTAAGGGGTTTGCTAGCATGTTCCCTTAGTAGAAGCGAATATTCTGCTTCATGTACATGATTTTTGAGCATCAAAGGTGTTCGTGATGGCAGGTCTTGTGAAGTGTTTCTGGAATCAAATGGGGGAGCCAGCTCCTCTGCGGCTCTATCTGCGGCACGGTATACAAATGCCGCAACATTGACGACTTTATGTTGATGTACCAGTCGCATTAGAGAATCTGTGATTTTTAGAACTGAGCAGGCTGTAGGTAGAACCGTTCTTCGATGAAGACACTCTAAGCTTAGTAAACCTCTACCCCATTTTTCTCGGGGAAGGTATATACAAGGTACGGAAGATCTGGGATGATTACTTCGATGAATTGTCATAATCTTGCATGTGCTTTGGTTAAGTTGCTTCAACTCATCGACGTGCCATTTTACTGCACCAAACGTCTGGAGCAGTATAGGAGTGGTTAGAATATTAGTCGGTTGGATCTTATGCTTCCCAGATCATGCGGAAGTCCAAATCTTTCAGAGAATTTGGCAATACTTTTTCCCAGGGCCGTTTTCAACACACACACATTTTTGGTTTTCGCTTGCGGCATTCCAAGATATGTATATGTTTCTCCATTACCCAGATGTTGAATGGTATTTCCATCTATAAGTTGACGAACTTGATCTTCACGCGTTGATGCATATTCTAGTCTTCCTTGGTATATATTGACGCAGACACACTTGTCCAGTCCAAAGCTCATGCCCATTGCTTTAGAGTAACTATTTACCGCCGTCACAAGGATTTCAAGTTCCTCTTTTGAAGAGGCAGAGTTTAAGGTCGTCCATATATAAAAGGTCGTTGACCTTAAATTCTCTTCTGTTCGGCGCCCCAGATAGGTATTTAGATCTATTGATTTGGGGTACAATAGATATAGGCAAGAGGGAGCTGCAGAAAAGTGTCGGACTTAAAAGAGTTTTCACAGGTAAAAAAGTTTTCAAAATGATCATGTATGAATTAAAATCAAGATGGACGATGTTATCAGAGTAATTTAGCTCATATCAAAGTTTTAATGGGTTTTTATCGTGCAGTGTACTTGAAATGTTAACAAAAATAACGAAATCTGCTATTAGAAAATATCACCTGTTAAGTGTAGTTGTCACTTGCGTATGGTTAGATACAATTCTTAGGTTATGTCGCTATGACACCGGCGCCAAGAATTCGCGGCCATTTTGTTTAGCCTTGAAAACTAACCAAAATTAAGAACAAATTGATCCAAATGGAAAGATCATGATGACCTCGAAAATCAAATGATCATTAGAGCAAAATGCTCTGCAAGAAAATTGAAACTTTTTTACTGGGTTCTTGGAAGAGTCCCCTCTTATATGTGAAATAGCTGATAGTCACTTGTGTTTTGTCAGATATTATGACAAATCTTGTCTGCCACAAGAGCATAAGCTCTTTATAAGCATAGGTCAATCCAAGTCATGGAAAGATTGCGTCGATACCAGATAATAGATTAAACAAGCTATGGGCCGGTAGTTCTTTAGATTTGACTAATCTCCAGTATTAGCGATCAGTACCGCGCGTCCTTTCAATAACCACTGCGGGATGGGTTATTCTTCGTTTAAGAAAGTAGTATATATCAGAGTGAGATTATCTGGCTCTTTTTTTTTTTTTTTTTTTTTTTTTCTTCACTTCTTCAGCAGTAATTAGTGCACACTTCTGCTCTGGTCGGTGCGACAGTTGCCTCTGGCAAAAGTTACGAAAGAGTTAGATATCTGAAGCTTCTTCATCTAGCTTATGAGTATCTCCATATACTTGTTCCCAGAAGACTTAAATCTCTTCTCGACTAGGCGTATTTTGAACGGCACATGACTTTTTTTTGAACAGACGGAAGGGTGAGTAGAAAAGGTGGAATTTTTGTGAATCCACTTTACTCGACGTTCCAGGAGCTCTTTGGCTGTTGAAAGAGCTCTTATTTTTTTGCGTCAAGTGCTGCTAAATGTTCAGCACTTTACACTTGTTTAGCGTTTGATTTGCTTTCTGTAAGTTTCGAACTAGCGCCTTACCTTTTGTAGTGAACTTTTTATTTGATATTATATCACCTTCTTGTAAACTACACAGATCAGATTCCATAGATCAATATCTTCAGGGAGCAAATCAGAGAGAGCAGTATTAGCTTTAGCTAATTTGTTTATCCCGAGAAAGACTTTTTGGTGGGTTTTGACCTCCTAGTTCTCATCTTGGCATTATCGGCTATCCGCAAAGGCGGTCTTGCTGGAACGGGCGGTATATTCGCTGGAGGATCTTGCTTTTGTCCTTGTTGAAGAACTTCATATCCCCCTTTGCGTAAAAAGATACCTGATCTTGTTAATACTCAGGCGTTTTATGGGCATATTCCGGGTACATATTGACCCAATGTTTATGTAATCTGTGCATGTATCCTCTTCGCGCTGATGAGCTTCCTTGCCAATAAATAAGGATGTCCCTCCTGAGTTGGTTGGACCATTTAAAATGATTTTCTTGTGTTTGTCTGGGACCATTACCTATGGTCATACCCTCAGTTCGGTCCTATTGTCACTCCCAACTGAACCATGGCCTTCATCCGAGAGATGCCTATTGTAGGTGGTACTGCGCGATAATGGGGACGTAACCGCATAATTCGTTGCATTGGGTAGTTAGCCCAATGCAACGTGGCTGACTGCAGGATCCGGAGTCCTCAGGCTATAGACGATATTATTCTCACACTTATGGTGATTAATCTGAATAGAAAAAATGTTTTCTGTTTTGAAATACTTTTAACCCACAAGATATTAATTGAATAATTTCAACTTTTTGAACTTCGCTAATATTGATCCTCTTTTTTTTGCCAAAATAAAGAATGTGAATCCTATGTCGGCATTTTTAGGAAATTAGAAAACTAGATTGAGAAAGTCTGTGTTACTGAGGGTAGGAATATAATTAAGAACTTAAAAAGGGTATGACTGCTTGTGTAGACAATATTAATGCTGAAGTGCTAAAATACGATGGCGAGTAAAAACCTTACAGGCTCTGCGAATTGATAAATTTATGTATCGAGATTAGAGAAGTCTCAGAAAATTTAAAAAAGCGATTATTGTACCAAGTAGCATTTTACCAAGTAGATGCAAGGAAACTTTGGAAAGTCCTGAAAGAATACGGAGTCAGTGGAATGCTCCTACAATCAATAAAAACAATATACAGGGTGTCTAAAAAGTCCCGGGTTGTTTGGATATTTCCTCAGGTAAAATATTTTTCAAAAAAGTAAAGGTCATTCCTGAAGTAAATTTCAACGAGAAATTTAATGGTGACCTTAATTTTGACCTTTAAGTTGACCTTCATGGCTTTTTGAAGGTCAACGTTGTTTTTTAAAATGGAAACCCCCGTTTTACATCTGCAACCGATAGAGAGAAAAATTCTATGTTCAAGTAAGTACCCAAGTCATAGATCAATTGTTACGTTCAAGGTCAGTTAGAGGGTATTTGAAATTAAGAAAGTTTTCCAAGGGGTCAGTTGCAATTCCTGAAGTAAATTTCAACGAGAAATTCATTGGTGAGCTCTGTATTGATATTGGTGATGATCTTCAAGGTTTTTTCAAGGTTTTTTCCAACGTAGTAGGAAATTCTGTTCCCTTTGGGGTGCTTGAATAGTGTGAGTCCCCTTGCCTCTCACGCTTAAGTGAAGATGTTCGAACTGAAAACCTTGAGCTTCTTGACAAAAAGCGATGCGATTGTAAAAATGAGTTACAGCATTACGAATCATCACCCTATCAATCAAAGTAGCCTGTTGAAGAATCCGATTCTGCAATTCGTCTAAGCTTTGGGGTTGCAGGCCACTCGATTTCACCTCTTCTTACAATACACCTTTGAGGGAACTGAGTATTTAAATATGCTCGAACCTCCATACCGTAATGAGCCGCTGCTCCGTCCTGCTGAAACCAAATATTTTGAAAATTATTGCCTGTAATCTCCCTTATTCTTGGTACAATTTGGTTTTTGAGAAGCTCCTCATATGCACGGGCATGGAGATTACCATCGATGAAGAAAGGGCCTATCAAAGTATCATTCAAGATACCGGCCCAAACATTAATCTTTTCTGGATATTGTGAGTGACTCTCCAACATCCAATCAGGATTTTTGTAGGACCAATATCTACAATTTTGCCTGTTAACTTTACCTTTTAAAGTGAAAGTAGCTTTATCTGAAAATACTGTATGGTACAAGAAAAGAGGATCTCTATCAATTCTGTCCATCATAATTTCACAACATTCAACCCGACGATCAGGATCGTCTTCATTGAGCTCTTGTAACAGATATACTTTGTAAGGATGGAAAGAATTGCTTTTTAAAATATTTCGCACTGTCTGAGGAGCAACGTCACGTTCATCACTAGCTCGACGTAAACTAAGGTGTGGGTTTTCAACAAAAGCTTGGGCTATGTCCATCTGCATCTCCTCAGATCCTGCAGATTTTTGCCGACTAGTTCTCTGACGGTGCTTGATGGATCTATGATTCATAAAGCGCCTTACAGTTCTTTCAATTGTTGATTTTGAGACAGGATTTAGCCCTTCTCCATAGCAAAAAGTGCGATTAAAAGCAAACGAACTTGATCATAAGATCGAACTCGAACTCTTCAACCACGCATGATTAATACAGATACCCTCTCTCGTTCCGAAAGTTTAGCTTGCGCCATAATAATCTTTTAGCGAAAGATAGTAAGTAGGTATTCGTAATACGTAAATTTAGTTTCGATTCGTAATATTCGTATGGGAAAACGGTATAGGGCTTATGGTATCGCTACTGTATAACTCTTTGGGGAGGAACAAAACTCTCACCAGAACACCTGGAACTTTTAATGAAAAAGTTCCTTATGATTCTGCAACATTCAAAACGCTGTAACCAGATCAATACAGAGCTCACCAATGAATTCCTCGTTGAAATTTACTTCAGGAATGACCTTCACTTTTTTGAAAAATATTTTACCTGAGGAAATCAACCGACCCTGGACTTTTTAGACACCCTGTATACTGGCAGCAAAGCGAGCGTAAAGGTTGATGGAAAACTGAGTGACTGGTATGATATTATGTAAGGTTTTGGACGAGAATGCATTATGTCCTAATAGCTACTTATTATATTCATGGAAAAATTTCTAAGAATGGCCTTCTCCGAGGAAAAAGATTAGAGTCACGAAACAGTAAGGGTACGTGGGTTAGCATTGCAGAAGATATGGTTTTTATGGCAGTATTAATCGAGGACTTGCAAAGTATAACCAATTGAATATAAGCATGAAGAGCATGAGCCTCAAAATTAACGTGAATAACAAAAACATAAGGTGTTCAAAGAAAAGGTGGGAAAATAATATGCAACATTCATTATCATAAGTGAAAATATATTAAATAAAGCTAAAATGAAAATACATGAAAGACTGATCATACGCTGATGGACAAAGTTAGTAACTTGACAATCCTCAACGAATATAGTGCATGTTAAGAAAATGATAGATGGACGACTAATGAAACAAGTGTATGGAAGAGACATAAAAAGCCGCCAAAACACTTGAGCTTGCATAAAAAAATTAATGAACGTGAATAAAGCCAGATAAGTCTGCCAGGATAGAAAAGTACGGCGATTAATACTTAATAGAAAGAATGACCGTAAAGTGAATGATGCCTGAAACAAAATACCTGGGATACTAATAGGTCCATGTGGTGAACTTGACATGATGATTTTGTGGGTCTCTTCACTTGAGGGCCCGCTAGAATGATTGTTTAATAACCTTGGTCGGAACAGTGTTTCGGAACAAATGTGCTATGTACATGAATAACACGGGAGTGCTAGATCAATTAAAAATTTTATTACGTCTCCCCCAAATTACTCCCTTCCTTCCAGATGGAGTCATGCCTACCCTCAAAAGTAAACTGGTTTAATTGTGTATAGTAGCGTAAGGTATATACGTTGCTCTGGAAATTAAAGGGTTTAATAGCGATATATTATTAAGTGTATGAAATATTTGACATCAAAGCCTCCTCCTGATTTTAGTTATTCTGCCATTAATTATCAGAGTACGATCCGCCCTTCTTCAGCTCTATTCGTGAATAAATAAATCCCGGTAGGCGTCTCTCACGACCCTGGCAATTCCCTTCCACCTCATCGTCCACTAAAAGGCTCTGTGATTTGCGATTTTCAACTCAGTACGTGTCTTTGTCAGATGAGGGCAATCTTTTACGCTAAAACGTTGGAGAAGTGAAAAAGAAGTTATATAAATACACAAAATGCTCAGAACAGAATATTGAGAATTCTTGCTGAACTGCTTATTTTTTCTAATATATGTTATATATATTTTTATAATTTAATAACCTCGATTTAGGAATCGAACTAAAAAACGATACATTTTTGGGAGGTTTTTCGCGATATAGAAATATACAAGGCTGCAACACGCAGTTACTGAAGTCCCTTTCAGTCAACTTTTTTCAAGTCACTTTCAGTTCCTTTTTAAGAAATATAGTTTAAAAAAAGAATTATAGACACTTTTTTAATGTGTCGGAAGTTCCTACTGTTGAAATGAACAATATCTTTTCGCAACTCTATTTTAGAAAAAATATTCATTATTAGTTTCTTCCATAATTGCATTACTTCCTATGTAATGCACCACTGTTTTTGCACTATTTTAGTTTACAAAGCAATGAATAAAAATCTAGTTTATATGCGTTCAGAATTACCAGCACGTCATGTTGTAAGTGGCACTTTATTCACGTTATTCTATCTCAATTTATATAATATTTTAGTTAAAAAAGAAAGAATATCAGACGTCACATTGTTTTTTCTATTTCTCTATCTATTTTTTTGTTTTTTTAGATGGTAACTGAATTAATATAACCCAATAAGAAAATCTAACTGCTTTTGTTGAAAGTTTCATTCTATTTAATAGAAAATGCTACTATTATAATTTTGTTTCAGGATTAATTAAAAAAATTTAAATATTTAGTTGAAAGTTGAATGGCTGTATCGAAATTTCAACTATTTTGTATTTTACTGAAAATGCAATTGTTTTTGGTTGCACTCGTTAATCTTTTTTGTTCGAAATTTTAACCTTTTGATTAAAAATTCAATTATTTTGTTAAAAATTCAATGTTTTTTTTTTGAGAATTCGGCTTGTTCGCTAGAAAGTGCATCTATTTGGTTTTAAATTCAACTTTTTGGGTAAAAACTAACTTTTTCGTTGGAAATTGATCTATATGAGATTAAAAGTTTAAGCTTATCTCTTTTCGTAAAAATAAATTTTTTATAGATAAGAATTTAATTCTTTTGTTGAAAACTGAGCTTTCTTGGTCTAAAATGAACATTTTTGTTGAAATACATATCTTAATTTGAAAACTTACGTTTTTCTTGTTAAAAAATAAACTTTTTAAACTGAAAATGAAACTATTCCATTCTTGGTTAAAAAGGATCTTGTTCAGTATAAAACTCAACTATGTTGTTGATTATTCATTAAGTTTGTCGAAACTTCATGTTTTTGGTAGAAAATTAATCTTCTTGGTTGAAAATTCCGCTTTTTGGTTAAAAATTAATCTATTTTGTTAGAACTGCAATATTTTTACTTAAAAGGTTAGGACTTCAAAGCGTTTCATACTGAAATCAATATAGTACATTTCTTATGTTATTTAAAACAATTTATTTTTCTAATATTTCCATACTTTGGTGAAAACACCCTAACCTACTTTGAGAGCATTTTAGGCTGTGAAGTCTGCATTCAAAGTAAAAAAACGGAAGGTAAGGTTCAAACGTTTGTTTAGTTTGTAATACAATGAAATATAATTTATCTGAATGACTTGTAACATTTATTCTAACAATTAAGATTTTGGCTTCATTTTATCTTGTAAACTCAAGCCTATAAATTAAATTTGTGTTGGAATCAATATTTTTAGTAGATAAGTAGATAAGTATTTCTAATAATATTTTAGGTCTCTTTCTCTTTGAATTGTAGGCACTTTTAGTCACTTATTAGTCTGAATTATTGCTTTCTTTCCTTTCTTGAAGTACATTAGTCTGTGTCAGCCCTAGATGTATTTGATTTGGAAATGAATTATTTAGAAGGGGAAAGTGAGACTCGGAAATTAAATTAATGCTTCTTTTATCAAGAGATCTTTCATTGGAGATCAGACTTTGATATACCTTTTTCATTATTTATCCATTAAGACGGGGACGATCTCGTTGGTGAAAGCATGTCAGTAAAGTAAGGAGAAACTATATGCTGTTTGTAGCTGTCAAGGCAGGAAGCTTATACTCGTCGAAAAGAAAATACACGAAGACTAGTTCCTGAATGTTTAACAAGATTTCACGTGTGTTGGTCTGGAGGGTGAAGATGTAAGCAAAAAGGGAGACTAGAAAGAACAGAAATGTATATTTTGAATCTGCTAGTATCGAGGCACCCTACAAGAAATCATTGCCCCTGCCAGTTTTCTTCTTGAATACATTTATTACAAAATCGTATTTGCAATAGCCTTTCTTCGATCCCACAGATTGAAAAAGTTCTACCTTCATCACGTTCCGCAAAGAGTCCTTAGATTTTAATGCTTTCGATTTGAAAGGATACACATTTCATTTACCGATATTTACCGACATTCTAGGGTTCGTGTTTGGGCTAAATTACAAAACGTCTTCAAGGTTCGTGGTCTTAATTTAGAGGAAGAAATTTGCACCATTGACATGCTGTCTAATAACAGGGAAATAGCAGAGTTGAAAAAACGCAAAAACTGGGAATACACACTCGATGCCGAAATCACATTTAAAGTTTTAGAAAATGTGATATTTTTTTATTAATCGTGATAACAATACGTTGTTGACGAAACATACAATTTTAATTGCAAATTATTTTTCAATAATAGGAAGTAATTCTGTTCTACCAGTTTGCTACCATCTTATAATATGTGATAAAAAAATATTAATACCGACAATAATCGATCTGGGAAAGCTCAACATGATTTAGGTTTTCTTTTAAAGAATTAATTTGAAGATTTAAAGATGTTGTAGTATTTCGAAAAATGATTTTGAAAGTTCAAATACAAGTTTTTAAATTTTTGAGTATTTTAACATTTTTAAGGAAGTAATTTCAAACTACAGTACTCTCCCACTTACCGCGGGAGGCTGGGACTGGGATTCGCGTTACGTGAGTTCCCGCACCACATAAAAAATTTTTATCTCCTTCGGTGAAATCTTTCTCATATCCGATTGATTTAGAAAATCTAATCTGTTCAAAAAAAGTAATGTCAAAACTTGACAGTTAAGGAAACATGTAGTTAAGGAAACATGTACTAAAATCTGTATGGTTAGTTACACGTTTTATTCATAAAAAAATAGACTACTCTGGGCTGGAAAGGCATGTGTTTCCATATAAAACGATTTGGGTTGAATTTGTTTTCCTAGAATTGATAGCCATTGATAACCTGAAACTAACTTATTAAATAGGTTACAGTGAATGTCAACATTTTTTAAAAAGTCGGTAGTGGGATCCAAGCGAGTGGGGGAAGTCGGGATAAGCGGTAGTGCGATAAGTGGGAGGATACTGCAATGATAAATTTTTTGATATTTTTAAAATGAATGTAAAAGATTTTAAAGCAAAATTATTCCACTTTTCAAGAATACAAAAGTTAAGAAAAAATTCGAGCAACTGTATAATACATTTAGAAGTTTCGAAAAGGTTCAAAAACATTTTTTATTTAAAAAGCTAAAAAAAATTTTCCAACAAAATGTAAAGTGTTGAAAATATCAAACAAAAATTATTAAAGCCTGTTAAGACCTTTAAAAGATTTCAACGGAAGGAAACAATTTTCTTAAGATTTTTAAGAAAATTTTTAAACTCTTTTGCTTAAAAAAATTAATTTTATGAGATTATTTAAAAACATTAAAAAGCATTTTACAATGTTTTTAAAATCACGAAAAAAGAATTCGGAAGATTTTAGGTTCACTTCTTTAATTATGCTTGATTAACAAATTTTATAGTAAAAAATAGGAATGATTTAAAAAGATATTTACAAAGAGTTGAAGGTTTCAAAGTATTTAAAATATTGAAATACAGAAAAATTCCAATTACGTGAACGGCCTGAAAACGTAAACGACCAATTTGGTTAACGCTGAAGGGTCCCCTACCTCTACTGCGAGTCGTTAGGTTATTTCCATCTAGCGATGTTTACCGGCTGCCTTGGCCGAGCATCGATGCGCCCTCCTTTAAGCCAAGGCTTCAACTGTACTGAAAAGCGCGGATCGATTTGAAACCAATAAATGCTATGAATAATGATACAGATAAATACACCCGGCACTGAGTGTAGTGACTGTCGTGTAGCAATTCCGAAAACTACTGGCCCACGCAGTTTCTCAGCTTAAGGGTCAAGAGATAGTTGCAATTCTTGCAAGAAAACACTACTTGTGTAACAGAAAGGTGCAGTACGTCGGGAATTACATGTTGAGATAGTGCAATATTATGCATTCCAATTGGAAACGTTTCAGACTGTTCCGATTTGCGCAGTTGGAAAAGTCGCTGGCCTAGCTCTTTATTATACATGCCAGGAAGGTTAGTACATGGGACTGCAACACTGCACATGACTTTTTCGAGCCAATCTTTTAAAAGTAAAGGTTAGTTATGAAGGTCTGAATAGTAATATTTTTAAGTGTCGAGTCTAGTTTCTTCAGTCATGTTCCATTCTTTTGTTGATTGACGACCTTTCAGTTTCACTAAGAAAAAATAGTTCTAAAATTTCAGGTTAGTGTATCAGCCCTATTTGTTCAGATCGGGTACTCCCGCCTGAAATTTCGGATAGTTGATTGTATTTCGTGAAACTGAAAGGTAAAAAATAATAGTAACAAAATAATAGTACATAACTGAAAAAATACAGTCTACGCTTGAGAAATATTACCATTCGTACATTTTTGACTTATCTTTACTTTTTAATAGGACAGTCACTGACGCAAGCGTGGTCATATAGCCCGTAGAGCGACCGTCGTGGGAGGTGGAAAGTTTAAATAAGTGCGTATAGGTCGATTCACATATGTAGCAGTTTAAATAAGTGGCGGTTATAGTTGCAAAAAATATCAAAGAAAACCTAGAAAATTGTAAAGAATTTTTTATTTTGAAAAACTGTTGAAAATTTTAGGAATTATTCGAGTCTGTTCAAAACATGCTTGAAAATTCTTCTCTTGGTAGAAACATCATATTTTTTGTCTAAAATGAAATTGTTTGGTTAAAAATTCATATTGAAAATGGATATTTTTAAATTGAAAATTTATGTATTCTGTTAAAAAATCGTATTTTTGGTAGAAAATTAATGTTCTGAGTTAAAAATTCATCTTTTTGATAGAAAATTTCATTAACTGTTTAAAAATCCTCCCTGCTGCACAGACGGCAACATGCTTTTCAGGCAAACTGCTTGGTAGAAACTGCACTCCATGCCGTCGTGGAAAATTTGAAGCAGCAGCTGGAACAAAAGCGGTAAGCTGTGGGAACTTTCTCGGACATCGAAGGTGCCTTCGGTAACACTTCTCCAGAAGTCATCTGTTTAGAGGCTTTGAGATGCGGCGTGTGAGAGCTATTAGAAAACTTAATAGGAAAAATTCTACTCCGGAGGAGACTCAAAACCAGATGGGGAAAGCCTACTTTGGGAAATAGTACGACGGGGTTTCCCACAGGCGCGTGTCCTGTCGCGCATGATAGTCGGTGGCCTCATTTGTAAGCTAAGTAGAGAGGGGTATTATATCCAGGGGTATGCGGGTGACTTTGTACGCTTAGTCAGGGAGGCTCATCTGGAAGCGTTGATGGGTATCACAAGTAACCTTAGATACTAAATTGAACTGGATGAAGCACCTGGAGACTCAATGCAGGAATTTTACCATAGCTTTTTGGATGCGCAGGAGATACTTTGGGTTGACGAGGGGTCTAGGGCCTAAAATGCTTGCATGGCTCTACTATGCTGTCCCTTAACCAAGACTCGTGCATGCGACCGTTTTCTGGTGGCCACAGGCGGAATTTAAAACGTCGAAGTACAGCGTGCAAAGATTACAAATGCTAGCGTTTAGAGCACACGCGATGGACCGTATAGCAAGAGTAAATAGATGGACTTAAAGGACTAGGCACACTAGGCTGCCAAGTGACATCAGCACACTGCTGATTCGATAGGGGAGGCATGATAACACAACAAAACTCATTAACTTCACCAAAGCTTTCCGCGTCTGTATTTTAAGCAGGAATATGTTGAAAGAAAATGGTAATCCGCTCTTACAAGGGGAACTCTGGTAGGCTGATGGTTCCAGGGGAGAGGGAGGGTCTAGAGCAGGAATTTCTGACAGCACGAAACATATGGGGATAGGGGTTAAAATTGAGAGACATCCTACTATTTCAAGCGGCGGTTTTGGCCATCTTTTGATGTGCTGAAACATTAATAGAAGAAAACGCTGTTGGTATGCAGACTACGACCTACTCGGATAGCCAAGCTACATTTACTGCAGTAAGAAAACAAGACATAACATCAGAACTTATTTGGAAATGCAAAATGGCGTTAAAACAACTTGCAGGAAAAAATAAGATGGTTCTCATATGGGTCTCTGGTCACATAGGCTATAGGGATCAAGGACAACAGAAAGGGGGACTAGCTAGCGAAACGCGCGGCAGAAAGAAAATGTATAGGACTGGAAGCCGTACTGGGACTAGCATCCTGCTGCATCAGAATGGCCATCAAAAGCTCGATCCGAATAAAGCAACTGGAATACTGGGAAGAAATCCAGTTTTTTTGAACGGTAAAATTCATCCTGGGCTATACGTACAGAATAGACAGAGCCAAGGATCAATCATATGCACAAAATGGGGTACAACCCCACGTCAAAGTGCAGGAAATGCATCACGGATGGTAAAATATCCCTACATGTATTGTGCCAGTGCCCTGCATTAGTTAGGCCCAGTCAGAAAATCTTTGTGGCCCATCTTATGGAACCTGAAAAAATTGCGACGCGATCAGCGATTGACATACTAGGCTGCACCAACTGATCTGATGTCAGCCACAGAGAGCCAATAGTTAAGGGTATGGCACAATGTGCTTTAGAGCTTGAGAGTGAGGCGAACTCCTTTAGGGCTTCCCCCCCTTTTTTTAAATAACTAACTAGTTAGTTATAATACGGGCGGGCAGCCACTATGGAGCTCCCCTGGCGCTCGAGCTATAAAGCCTATTGTGCAACACCCTTAAACATTGCTCTCAGTAGTTGACCCCAGACCTCTTAATGAAGCCCAGTATGTCGACCTTCGACAGCATTAACACTTTCCTAATTTACATGAAATAGGACCCAAGGGTTTCTGCCTGAGCCTAGCTAACGCCGGGCACTGGCATAGAACATGTAAAGATCTTTCATAATCCCTTCCGTATCTCCTGCACTCTGTCGAGAGGTTATACCCCATTTTGAGCATATGGTAGTTAAAGTGGTTATGCGCCGTCTGCTCCTAGTATTCTCGATGCATTGTGCGGGTCCAGCTTTTGATGGCACGACCAATGCAGCAAGACGCTATTCCCAGTACTGGTTCCGGTCCTAAGTATTCACGGGCTGCACCGCATCTTGCCAGCTGTTCCGCTTTTTCCTTGTCCTTGATCCCTGTGTGACCAGGGATATACTGCAGTTAGTGTCGCTTGGCTGTCCGAACAGATCGTAAACTGTCTTCTAGCAGCGTTATCTTCTAATAGTGTTTTAGCACAGCTAAGAACGGCAAGGACCTAAGCCTGAAAGACAGTAGCATGTCTTTCAAGCGGGACCACCACTTCCCTCCTCTTCGCTCTATCATAGATTCCTGCTCTTGACCCTCCCTCACCCCTAGAGCCATCCGTATACTAGATTTCCCCTTGGAGGAGTAGGCAACCATTTCCTTTCCATGCATCCCTGCTAGGAATGCAGACGCGGAGAGTCCTGATAAGGTTAAAGAGTTTTGTTATTCAGTCCTGCCTCATCTCAAGAATCGGAAGTGAGCTGATGTCATGTGGGAGCCTAGTGTGTCTAAACCCCCGAACGCATCTGTTTACCCTTGCCAGGCGGCCCACCGCGTGTGTCGCTATTGCAGTTATCGCGAGGTGTAAGGGTTCGTCACAGAGCATGAAGCCCATCGCCACTGTGGGCGTAGTCCTCATTGTTTCCGTCCAACACCTCGATGCTAGCGTTTGTAGTCGTCGCAACCTGTCCGGCATCCTTTGAAGCTCTGCCCGTGCCCACCAGATCACAGCTACGTGAAGCAGCCTCGGTTTAAGGACAGCGGAATAGAGCCATGCAAGCATTTTAGGCCCTATTCCCCATGTGAATCTAAAAGCCCTCCTACACATCCTAAAAGTGATGACGAATTTCCTACATTGGGTCTCCAGGTGCTTTGCCCAGTTCAGTTTGCTATCTAGGACTACTCCCAAATATTTAACTGAGTCTGAAAACGTCAGCCTCCCACTCCAAAAAAACAAAAGCGTCAACTTTTGGCATCTTATAATTTCTCGTGAAAATGACCATACCAGTCTTTTTCGGATTTACCGAGAGCCCTGGACTAACTGACTAACTTTGGTAGCAAATTTATCTATTTGGTTGATAATTAGACTATTTGGTTTAAAACTATCCTTGTGTGGAGTTGATTTAGCTTTTTAATTCAAGTTGAATTTCGCGCATCGAAATTAAGCCGCTAGAGAGCGCTAGACTTAAATTATAGTGTATGTGAGTTACACATACACTATACACTCGTTAGTACACGGGGTCGTACCCGTCGTACACTGTACACTCGTTCGTCCCTTTCGGTCGTGAAACGGTTTTGCCGTATTATTACATTAAAATTTGTTCTTTTTCCAGTCAACAACTAAAAATCGTTTGGATGTTTGACTCGGTTCAAATGTAAATAGTTGCATCCGAAAGTTATACCTTAGAATATAAAAAACTAACTTTACAGTGTTCTTTTAGACGATAACTATGGTGTTTTTATTATGTGCTATCTCTGACGCGCCGAGCAGAATGATCCTCAGCATTTGAAGATCCTGGAATATTTTGATTTGTTTTTTAAACTGGAATTGTGATTAATTACCTTAACTTTGAACAATCCTTTGAGATAAAAATACGAAGTTTTAAGTTAAAAAATTTCACATGATTTTTAATTTCCTTACATGCATTTTAAGAAAAAATTGAAAACGTTTTCAACAGATTTTAAACTATTTCCTCAAATTTCAAACAAGAATATATCAAAGATTTTAGACAAAATGTAAGCCAGTTTAAAAGATATTTAGAAGTTTTAAAAAGATTAATAAATAATTTAACCTTTTGCTTCAAGATTTAGGAAAAGTAAAACAAAATATTGATTTTTTAAAATTTCCAAAAAGAAATTTAGTTTATAAACAGTAACAGCTGTCATGTTATCCAAATTTGTACAGATAATTAAGACATCGAAATTGTATTATTTTTCCCATATTATACATTTTTCTGCAATTGGCGGCAAACCCCAAGATAAGCAATTTTTTTTTAGAAATTTCCACATTTGAGAACTAGAGATTTGAAAGCGTTAAAATTGGTCAAAATCAACATCTCTAACTTCGATTCTTTTGTTCTTTTAAAATGTGTCTGCAATTTAGAGCGACGAACGTATAGAAAAGTAAGAACACGAATTGAAAGAAACGGAAGTACTCATACTCTCCTGTCAACCTTCTATGTCGTTGTCTACATTAGGGGGAACTGAAAGTACTTTGTCTCGGAGTGTAAATTTGCTCACAGGCGAATTGAATACTTGATTTCCAATTTCGCATGTAATAGTTCTGCACGATTCTAGAGGAAATCCCTATCCCCTGTCTTGATGCGACGCCCTCTTTTGGTTTGAATTGTCCTTTCTTTATAAATTCCTTTTGATTTACTTAAGTACTTTCGTTTTCGACTCAAGAACTTGATTTGTGCCACCTCATAGTACTCGCAACTAAACTCAGGTTATACTTAGATTGCGAATTTAATTATTTACATAGCATTCACGAAACTTATTGATTAAACTTAAATTTTGTAGAAACACGATGTTTGTTCTGTTGGTCGTAGGAAGTCCTAATTTTTCCAGATATATATGTAATAACTATGTTGAGCTAAAAAATGCTGTTTAAAGAAGTAAAATTCAATTTTCGAAGCTACAACGATTTATAGCTTAAAGTAGGAAAATTTGAATTTTAAATACACCTTGAAATTCAAAAGTTTCTAAAAGATTCACTCTGATGGTCCTTGAAGTTGTAAATCTTCCAAAAATTAGTGTAATGACTACGTTAATCTCAAGTAATTCTTCTTTTAATTTCGAAAGCCATAGTAACTCATAGCTATGAACTTGTAAATCCTTAAAAAAAGGGGGGGGGGGGAACTACATTAGTAGCCGTAAAGTATTACTTCAAGCTTTTTCAGATACCCCCTCCCCTTCCGTTACGCGTTTTTTATATTAAGTGTCTATAACTTTAACATGGACGTCACTCTACAGATACCCTCTTCCCTCTAGGTGTATGATGTAATGCTTGAACAGCCTCTTAATATAAACAAATACTTTTTTAACAAACAAAATTTAATGAAGGCCAAAAAATAGTAGACCAAATTACCAAAATTCTAATTTTACATCCACCTTGAAATTCAAAAGTTCTTGAAAGATTTAGAGTTGGTCCTAGGAAATTGTTAATATTCCACCAATCAGAGTAACAACTAAGTTAATTTAAAGAAATATTTTTTAAGGAAACAAAAATTTCTACTGCCATAGTGATTCAAAGGCAAAAATAGGAAAATTCTGACTGTAAGGGTTAGGTTGACATGCTCATAATCACTAAATTTACAATTTTACTGCAAATTAAAAATAGTGTATCATAGTTTTAGAGAAATTTAGAAAGTCATGTGAGGTGAACGGAATTTGACAGAAATTCAGTGGAATTAAAAGAACTTGAAATGAATTAGAAATGATTTTAACCCAGAAAATAAAGACAAATAAATGTAATTCAAAGAAACCCAAGGTTAATTAAAGAAAATGAGGTTCAGGATAAATTCAACTAAATTCTAAAGAAGATGTAAATGGAGAAAAATGAGATTGAAGAGTTTGATATTTAGTACACGCATTGTTTAATAATTAACAAATCTCAGAAATAGATGCAGAAGAGAGGGCAAGGAATGAAAATAATACGTTAAGGTTGTTGTGTATTCTTCGTACGTTCCCACTAACAATTTAACTGCATCAACCTTTGCACAAATGAAAAAGTAAAGCGTCTACTGAAAATTTAATTTACTCAAAAAAAAAAGAAAGAATAAATTACCATACTTTCTAGAATCAATAATAGAAATCTACAGGACTGAAACGCTGGGGCTTACCAAAAATTATGCAACCCGTCTTACGCGCAAATGCTATTCTTATCGGGATGTATGCGGGCTTGCATACTTTTTGGTAAGCCCCAGCGTGTCCACCCTGTATATATGGTGTCAAGATTGCGCTTGAATTAATAACCTATAATTTCAATGTCGAATTTTTTTTTTTGCAATGCCAGTTTAGTAATGAATACCTCGAATACAAGCACTAAAGACCAATACCAATTCCATGCGTTCAGTCGGCCGACTTTTCAAAGCTATATCAGACTTCACAGCCGAAAATGATCTAAAAAAAAGGAAATAGGTTGATTTTTTACAAGAATAGGGGAAATGTAATAGCTCATATTTCAACCAAAAAACATTTTAGTCTTAAATAAAAAATAGTGTGATTTAATCAAAAACGACGATTTTGCTTTTAAATACTTAAATTTTCAATAAAAAAATATTTTCCACCAAAGCAGATGAATTTTCAACAAAAAACTTGAATATCTAATCTAAAAAGTTTAAATCTTTGTGAAAACCTTTAACATTGAACCCCACAAATGAAAAATTTTCAATAAAAAGTCCATTTGCCACCAATGAAGATGAATTTTCATTAAAATAATTGAATATTTAACCAAATAAATGACTTATTTGTCCAACGTGCATGATAAACACGACTTTCATGCCTGTAGAGCCGGCGGAGAGTAAGAAATGCCCGCCCGACGATGGACCGATTTCTTTCCCATGTATGAATGCATCACATTCTTTGAGAATTATCTCGTTACTCACATTGTCCATCAGAGTCTTTCTGCATATTATGCGCAGGAATCTCATGTCAATCGCGTGAATTTTAATGTTCCATTTTGTTATATGCCCATGTCATGCTACTGTATAATACAGTTTACAAATATAGAATTATGTAATGCGATTTTAGCTTTATTTGATAAATTTGTAAATCTAATACTGGGTCCCTACTTAATAAGCTACTAAAGTGTACGAATTTATCAACTGGTTCAATTCTCTCATCACTTAATACAATGTTGTATATTGTTTTCTCATTCTTTCCTTCGAACCTTCTTTGTTGAAAAGTGCCATTCTCAAACACTTGTCCATAAATAATATAAATAACCATGAAGACATAACGCATCGTGGTCTAACGTCTTGCATAATATTGAACCAGTCACTCAATTTCCCATTTACCCTCACACTCGCTTTGCTACCTGTATATACTATTTTTATAGCTTGTGGGAGCCATCCATTGGCTCCGCACTCTTTCAGGGCATCGAAAACTATACTTCTATTCACATTGTCAAAAGCTTTTTCTAGATCAACAAATGCACGGAAAACATTTTTTCCTACTCTCAAACTTCTTTCTGTGATCTTTCTTAAGCTAAATATTTGATCCGTACATGACCTTC